>VYZS01100574.1:0-10992 GCA_013400695.1 Neodrepanis coruscans | reverse complement strand
ATGGGCCAAATTGTTTGCAGATGTAACTGTTGTGGTTTCATTCAGTTACGGACAGATTTAAAAAGATTTTGTTCCAACAGGAGGCAATATGTGCAAAGCAGTACTGATGGTCTAGCCAATTTGTGGGTTCTCAGTCTGAGCTGAGAAATTGGCACTACATGCTTTTAAAAATCTGGCTTTGGGGACTGTACCACATAATAAACCCAGAGGTTTTGGCCCACTTATAAAACTAACTGGCTGAATAGAAATATTTTTTTTAGGTCAATCCAATAATAAAATTGTATTTCCTCCTTTGAATTGTAGATGAAGAAAAGAATCCTTCTCAGTGGGTGGATGGCTGTTGTCCTCAAAGGCATTGGTCAATGACTGTAGTGCTTAATACTGGTTCCCTCTTTGGTTGAGATTCTTCTATATGAAAAATGGCCACAGACTCCTCTAAGCTGAAATTTTGCCAGTAAAGCATCTTGATGTATCCTGATTGTCATTGTAAGCACACTGTTCTTGCTTTCATGGTCCCTCATGATGTGCTGCTGACAAGCCACAGTCATGGGTACTGTCAACTCCAAATGCCTAAAAATCATGAAACTGGCCCAGAGTCATGACACGGAGATACTGCTAAATGAAACTAGTTTTGCTTGTCCCACTCTACTGTCCTTATTATGGACATGTCCTTATGTTGCAAATGGTCTAGAAACATAGCAATGATGTGCAAATTGTAGCTTTGTTAGCTCCTGAAATTACGGGAACACGCAGCTCTGACCCATCCACTCTTTTCAATCTTTGTACCTGTTTTATTTCTGGAATATATTGATGCTTATGTTTTATGACAAGGTTTTTCAGTCCCTGCTCATGGTTAACTTCTTTTGAGGCAAATTGCATTTGAAAGCATGGATTTGTTAAGGAGTTGTGTGTGTCTGGGTAAGTATGTGGAGAGAGCTTTAGCTCCCTTCCTTAGTAAAGCCCAGAGCACTAACACATTGCAGGAATGACTTGATGTTTCTAGATACCACTGTGCAACTTAGAGTAATTTGTTTGGAGCATAGCTTTTATGAAATTGATTTCAAGAGGAGGCCTTATAGATTCCCACCTATACATCTTGCTTAGTACAGCATAATATTGTCAGTTATTTGCAAGCAGAAGTGTTGACTTGAAATAATTTTCCAACCAGATAGCACATTTTGAACAGTTCATTTCTTGAATCCTCCTTGCCTCACTAGTGAGGCCCAGGAAACCAGACAAGTTGTGAGCTGTGCTTCTCAGCCATTTCTTGTATCTATGAAACGCTCCAGTGGGACACAGCAAGAAAGTTGCTTTTCTGCACTCCTGTAACTGAGAGCCACTCAGACAGCTGACCTTAAGCTCTCTAGTTATGTGTGTGGCCTTAAGTGAGACATCATGCTCTAAGGTCACAGTAGAGATTCATTTGACCTCTTCAAAGCCATCACCTGCCTATACAAGGTGGGGGCCCCAAGACTGGTACTTTGTCTTTAAAATGGACACTTTTTTCAAGAATGCCTCAGCAGTTCTGTGTAGCACCATGTTGGATGTTGCTAGGCTGATTTGGAACTGTCTCCCAGAGTTAAAAAAAAAGCAGGAGAGCTGGATTTTGACTGTTTAGGGACCTATTTTGGTTTTGTGGTGTTTTTCATGTAGTACATCTGTTAAATGTGAGATCCAGATTTAACAGCACATTACCTTGGCAGTGTGCTGTGTGGTTATTTTCAGAGGTCTCTAAAGGAGACTCAGATTATTTCCTTAGGATCACAGTCTTGACAGACAACACACTACATGCTGAGTTCTGCTGTTTGTGTGAGTCAAGCTACAGGAATACTTGAGGATTAGTGGATTTATATGCTGGCACTGAACCTTGGAGACAGAAATGAGTCAGTAGTGAAGCTCAGTCAAGTGCAATCTTCTTGCTGCTGCAAAGAGAATGAAAAAAAATTATTGGTATCAGTTACCACTGGTATTGGTGCCTGGAAAATGATGCAGGAAGGGCCAGGACTGATGTATCCCACTAGCAGTTCTTTATCAGGGCTCCTACACGGCCCTCCTGAAAGTGAATGTAATTCTGAGTATTCTCTGTCCAGACAAAAAGGCTTCCTGAATAGCAGGTGGCTTGCAAAATGTGACCTGGATGCAAACTGTGGGTCTGGGTTGGGCCCTTCCTTCTAATAAATTCATATTTTACTACGTTACCTTCAGATTCTTCATGGCTTTTTTCTGTTCCTGCCCTGGACTCTGAAGATCTCCTTTTCTTCTGGGTTTTGCTTTCAGAGCAAACTTCCATGGGTGTCTGAAAAACCCATTTTGAACCTGAGCTCCTGGGTCACCTTCTCAAAGTCCTTCCTGCATCACTGATGTCAGTACCTGCAAAAAGAAACAGCAGTCTCTGGTGATTATCCCCCTGGTCTCTTCTGCTGTCAGCCCTGAGAAAGCTCTCCTTGTCCAAATGCTTTTGCAAACTTGAGGTAGAGAAGCAGAATTTCAGAGAACCTTTCTTAGGGCACTTTCTCAGGGCCAAAGCAGTATATAGTTCAGTGTATACAGTTTTCTAGGGATGGCTCTTAATCCCTGTAAGCAAATCCTCAGCCTTTCATACAGGCTACCAAACCAGTGATAGAATTCCCCAAAGCACAACTCCCTGACAAACTGCACTCTATTTCCCATGTTTGAGAGTGTAGGTGAGACATCCAGCTCTGGTGCGAGGTAAGTCTCAAAGTGTTGTTGAGAAGTAATATTCCAGAGAATCCCCTTGAGCCAGAGCACTACAGAAGTTGTGGAGTGCCTGGGATCACAACTTCCTGGGCAGATTATGCCTGAACTAACATTCCCCACTTAAACCTTGTGAAATCTGTAACCTCAGCACCACAGTATTTCTCTGGTTTAGAGGAGCTTTTAGTCCCATCAATAACGGCAGTATTGAACATTTTGGAGACAGGAGGAGCACTGGTGTTGCAATCCTTTCAGTAAGTACCTGTCTTTTATTGCTGACAGTCACTTTTTTATGCATTTTAATATTAAAAAACCCTCAAACTTGGAAGACTTGAAAGACTAAAAGAAAATAAAATGTAAGTTCCTTGGATTTTTCTTGTATCCATTATGTCTAATAATCTTATTGGAAAGATGCTTGATGTGTTAAATTTGCTGAAATATTTGATCCTGATAAGCCTTATCAAGTCAGCTCTTTCCACTTTTTATCCAGCCTGACAGTGCCCTCTGGTGCTCACAGGCCTGGAGGCAGCACAGCATTCCATGTGCTGCCTGGGATGCTCAGCCAGCTCCTGGCAGTGTGGGCTGCTGGAGTGACAGCAGCTCATGCCAGCAGCCATTGTTAGCCCAGTGTCCTCTGGGCTCATCCTTGAATTATGTCGTGTTTCTGTGCAAAAGAATGCAGTACCGTTTGCCTCTTCTAGCAAATTTAGCTGCTCTTTATTATGTTGTTGTTTAATATTCCTTGGCAGACTTGCCCAGGAAATACCTGTTGTTGTGCAAGAGAAGCCATTGACCTGTCTATGCTTTGTTGTACTGTTGATTTTTCAATCCACCATGTGCAGAATAGGTAACAGTGACGAGCAGCCATGCATCTTTTGTTCACTTTCATCCCCAAAAGACACAATCTAGTTTGTTTTGCCTGGCTTAGTTATTTTGCTGAATGACTTCTCAGCTGCCAATTCATCCATTTTCCTCTAAATGCCAGAAAGCTTCAGTTGCTCCAAGAGCACCTGAAAGCCTTTGGCATTTTGGGGTCACTGGTTTGGACTTGCTGTCAGAGCTCATGTTATTTGATTTTCAAAATTAGATTTTAAGCCTTGTGCAAAGCCACATGTGGCCAGGATGTTTGCAGTGTCCATGGTTCATAAACTCTATCCACAGAACCCAACAACTAATAATAATGAAGCCTAGAATGGGGGTGATATGAATGGGGGTATGCATGTAAACAAACATCAGCTCTGTGTCTGATGAAATTATGAGAAGCGTTTCCCTCCAGCACCTGGGGCCAAGATAGAAGGACAGTCTTAATATGTTGAAATATTAGCCAGGAAAAAAGCATGCAAAGATCCAGAGATAAAATGGAGGGATGTGGGTGAGGAATGTTTAAAGCCGTGAATACATCCTTGAATGTGGGAAGATGGGGAACAATTTCTTTAAAAACTTCCAGATTCACTCTGAAGGGTACTTACATTTGTTAGGAAACTCAAACTAGTAGGGAATGAGTGAATGAATAAATAGGCTGTTAAATACAGGAGAAAAAAGGAGTGACAAAATAGATGATTCCTATTGTCAGTTAAATATTAACTCATAAATGTCATCAGTCCTTGAAACCAGTGTCAGAAAACTACACTGGTTTTAGGTAGCGGTATCTTTCAAAGCCTATAAATTAAACAAGCAACTATTATGTTAAGCAATTACTGTGTTTGGTTTCCTTTCAAAGTTTCTCTCAGTAGCTGTTGTATGAAATGGTGGAAGGTGATGCAGAAAAGCTCCTCACTGTACTGGTGGGAAGCTGACAGCCCTGCACAATGGCAAACTTGGGCCTGTGCTCTCTGATTTCATCGCTTCTGATACCAGCACCTCATTTCAGAAATGCAAGGTTTGATTTGTGAGGCTGAGTTCCTTGGGAAGCGGATGTGGCGTGAAACCTCTTTCATTTGCCTGCTCTGCTTTTTGTACCGTGACTCTCACTTCCCATGTGGAGAGGTGGCAGAGCAGTGGGAGGAATTCTGTAAAAATTTTGGGAAGAGATGCATGGCCTTTTATTTTGGATGTGGCAGGACTTAAGGTACATTAGCTGGAAATACACAAAGAAGCTGGGCCCCACTACTGAACAACAGAAAAGTTACTTTGGCCTGACGACAATGTTGATGACTTACTTTAAATGATCCACAAGAGCAAAACGTTGTTTTTGAAGTGTTCTCTGTGAAGAGATCTCTCTGCACTTCTGCTGTGACTCAAATTCAGCAAGAATGGGGTGCAGATGGGAAGAGCTGGTGACAGCTTAAGACAGGCTGAGCTGAAGGAACTGAGCTTCCCTAAAAATTGAGAAAAAAGGACTGCAGAAAGCAAAAAACAGAGAAAGGAGGTAAATGTGGCTTGGGAAATGTTTGTGGTCAGACCGTAGTAGGCAAGGACTAGTCAAATGGGGATGAGAGGAAAAAAGTAATGATGCCATAGAGCTTTGAAAGAAAAGAATTGCTGAGTGCTGAAGATGAGGAGCTGCAAATGTAGGGGTGGGAAGAGCACCTATGGTGCAACACAGCACCTTTAGTTTTGTTATGGCTGAACCTCTAAAACTTCCAGGGTTAGTCAGCAGTGTGACACCCGACTTAAAGCAGTGCACCCAAAAGCTACCTCACAAGCAGGGTATGGGCACGAGTGAATTGAAAACAGATTTGCAGTCTGATGCACACAGACAGAATCACAGTGGAAAGATCAAGGGAGAAGATTATTCCCTGCTGCTCCTGGGGTCTGTATTAAGGAGGATGTCTGGATGCACGCAGAGGCAAAGTGGGCTGCTTACCTGGAGGGCAGGTGGTCTGCTCTGCTTGTATTAGAGACAATGGGTTTTGACAGAACAGCATGTTCCTTTCAGCCAAGCTCTCTCTCCTGTGCACAGGGGCTTTTTTGATGACGGGCTTGGTATCTGTGGGAGGCAGCTCCTCCTGTGAGCCGGGGACAGCCCTCCCAGCAGCAGCAGTGGTCACAGCCTGCAGGAGCTGCAAGTTGTGGTCTTCAGAGCTTCCCACTGGTCTCTGCCTCAGCCAGTCCTTTGGTGTGACAATGGCCAGGGGAAGCTGGAGTAAATAAAAGCTTGTGAATCCAGGAAGAGAAGAATCTCTTGATTCTCTTCCAAGTCCATCTGAAATATCTGCCATCCTCCAAACTCGAACTCCATCCTTCCAGCTTCTGATTAACTGCCAGTCAACTTGGTGCTACACCCAGCCTTTTCTTCTGTGGCATCTTCAACTGCTCAGCTCTTCCCTCTGCCAGGCTCTCTTTCTATTCTTTCCTCAGACCTCTTAGCTATGTGCCTAAACCAAGGTTTTGCTGGGAAGTCCAAAGAGAGTTCTGTTGTAAAAAAACCTACTTCTGTAGAAGTACTGGTATTGGACAAGGTGCCAATGTATCTTCCTCATCCAAGTGACGTTTTTGTGGCATTTATGTTCAGAGGGCAAGAACAAGGCTTAATGCCCTGACAGACTGAGGGCAATGGGGTTAGAAATGTTTTGCATCTGCAGTAAAACAGATCTCCCTGTTCCTTTTCTATTATTATCATGGTTGTTATTACAGTCAGTTGTAGGGCATCTAAGTGAAATTCATCCAGAATATAAATGCCTGAAATTGAGAAGAAAGGCAGAAAACATTGTGATTTCCAAGTGGACATGACCTCTGTTGCTCTCTGAGCTCAGACTATTTTTGTCAGGAGCCAGATGAAGAGGAGGCCTGCCTTGGAATGGAGGCAGTGCAGCTGCCATCCCCTGTAATTAGCTAAAAGGCCCATGGAGTGTGGACAGGAGGCTGCAGAGCACGTGGCTCCTGCTGTGGTACTGCTCAATCCAGAGCAGTTCCTGCAGGAATGTAAAGCCCAGCCAAATCCCTGATATTGCAGCTGATCCCCTGTGAAAAACAGGGTTCCTCATCAGGGGCTAATGAATCTGCTAATGTGTGGGCATGCACAGGGTTCACAGGACTAAAGTGTCTTCAGAGCAGGAAACACATAATCCTCTGTGTCTGCACACAGGACTGATTCAGTCCTTATCAAGGACCAAATATGCTTGGAGGTAATAATCACTGAGTAAGATAGAACATTAATGACCCTGAATTGCAAGACAACTTCTGATACATAAAATAATGAAATTAATCATTTATTTACTTGCTTAGTGTAATTGTAGAAGAATTACTGCAGGCAAGATTTCTCTGGCAGCCTCTAGGTCAGTTAGTCTATCATCTCTCTTCATATATAGATTTCAGCCCTCCCAAGAGCCCATGTGCAAAATATTTTCTGCTGGTCATTGAAATTGAGTGCAAGGGTTTCGTATGAAGACTTTTAATTTTTTACAATTTTTTGTTTTATATACAGTCTCATTTAATGTAAGGAAAGTAATCAAGGAAGCAACACAGCAAAAGGATTTGTCAGGATTTTTACTACAAATATTTACCCTCCACAATATTTAATAGGAAAACCACATTTAGTTTTTCTCAAAGTGGTGAATTCATTGGTTTAAGGATGTAAAGAATGAATATATTACACTTGGGAGTCACAGAATCATAGACAAGGGCTTAATATCTGTGGCTATAGATGATAAATCTTCTTTCTGTGGCAAGGTGCCTCACTTGCTCCTTTCCTCTGTGGGCAGCTGTGCAGAAGTGTATCTGTATACTCCCCAGAAAAACTGAATCCAGAGCCAATTCCTGGCCTGAATTTAGTCTGTTTCTAATCAAGAACAGTTTCTCTACAGAAATGAGACCAAGCAAACACACAGGTAACAGGGGAAGATGTAAATCAGCCTGCTTTACTCAAGGCGTGAAGCTTTGTACCACTGCTTTTTTAAATTTCTTTTTATCTCCATTTCTGTTCAAGAAGTTTCTCAAGAGTAGCCTGCCTTGTGAGGGTCTCTCAGTTCCTCATTAGCTGAATGAGTTACAGAAAGTGGAAAATTCTCTGAGACTTGAAAATAATGTGTGCTTCTTATGAGGTACTTCCCATCACTTCTGTCACTGGGTTTCAGAGGCATTTTAGGTAACCAATTTATTTCTCATGATTGTCATTGGGGTGTTTTATTTTCATGTATATGGGTTTGTTTCATGGGTCTGTTTTTGATGTCTGAATGAGACAGGAAAAGAAACCTCGCTTACACATGAGAGAAGATGTAAAAGTAAGTCTAATGCTCTAGACAACTAAGATCCTTTTTTCTGTAGAATCTTATGGCTTTAAATTTCTTAAGTCAGCGTATTTTAAACTGCATGGGCTATGACATGATTGATGTAGATTTTGAGAATAGTTTTCACTCACTTCAAATCTTTTCTTTAAAAGCTTCAACATTTTTTTCTGGTCTTCACAACTTTGCTGTGATATCTGACAGGGATGCCAGATGGCCCAAAGAGATAAACATCAAAAAAGTAAAGCGTCCCTGCATCCAGCCCTTTGATGGTCTCTGTGGTGACAGCCCTCTGGAGATTTAGATCATAGAAATACTTGCACAGCACTTTCTCTGATCTGTGCCGAGATTCAGGTCCAGAGCACCTGTCTGCACTCTGCAGTTCCCTCCAGACCTGATCTTCTTCAATCCTTCTCTTGTACACACAGTACTTGCTCTCCTCTTGTGTTCCTAGCCAGGCAAGTGTCACTG
Organism: Neodrepanis coruscans; assembly: GCA_013400695.1. NCBI lineage: Eukaryota > Metazoa > Chordata > Aves > Passeriformes > Philepittidae > Neodrepanis > Neodrepanis coruscans. The sequence goes on along the minus strand of VYZS01100574.1, from coordinate 2,641 downwards.
AGTTGCAGGTTCTCAGTTTACTGAAGGACTTGATTTTTAAGCTCTCTGGAAGAAGTGGGAATAAGGGCTTGTGGGAATGGGGGGACACCTGTACTTTCACAGAAGAGTTAAAGTCCTCTGTGGACCTCAGCTGCACCAAATACCTGTCCAGCAGCTTTCCCTTCAGTGAGAAATACCTCAGTCCTGAGATGTTTTCTGATGCCACTGTTTTGCCATTCTTTGTTATGTGAACCCTGACTTGGCCACGACACAGCTGAAAGGTAAATTGTATTTTTCTGTGCCTTGCCTTGTACTGCAGACTGTAGGATTTCTGCTTTTTCCCATCCAGAACAACCTGAATCACTTTCCCATCTTTCAGCTCTGTCACCTTAGGTTCAGGCTCTTCCAGGGTTCTTGCAAATGTCCCAGTGTAGGCGGCACTGGCATTTGTAAGGAGATTGACAACAAAAACGTCAAAGTAATACTGAGTGTCAGGACTGAGATTGGGCACTGTGTAAGTGTTCTTGGTGCCCATGCATATCTGCCTAACTTCCCCACTACTCACTTTGTTGATGATGCTTAGTTCACTATTGGACAATATCATCACTTGCTGCGGCTCAAGAAGGTACGGAGAGAGGGACAGAGCTAATGTAGGGGGGAGTTTCATTCCAGAGGACCTGATTGCTGTCTCAGCGGCGCATAAACTCTTATAGTTGTGCTTTTCATTAACTAGGAGACAGTACTGGATGCTTTCTCTGTGTTGCAGGACAGAAGGACTGTGTTTCCAGGTCAGAGTCACTGTTGTGTGCCCAATGCCAATAACATCTATCCGTGGATCCATTGGAAGTTCTGGATAGAGGTGCCCAGATGTCGTGTCAGTTGTTAAGTACACGGTAATGTGTGTGTCTCGCTCAGTGGATAAGAACTCTAGCATGTAAAGGGCATAGTGGGAAGACATACCCATGTAAGTCTCTACAGAATTTCCCTTGTAGTTAAAAATTGTGGAGACCATGCTTGGAGCCTTCTGAGATCTTGAGACCTCCTGCGTCTCACGATCACCTGCAGACAAAAAGCAGATTTGTAACTCCTGTTTTAAGAGCTGTGAAATAAAGCACATCATGGAAGTTTTACTGTTCATATGTTAGGGAACATCGTATTTTCTTCTTGAAAACAGTAATTATAACTAAAAATATATTTTAGTAAAAATATGCTGCTACTGGCAATTTATTAAAATAAAATTTGAGACGCTTTTATTTTAGCAGTGCAGCTGTAGAATTATGTTTTCAAAAATACTATAATTATGAAACCACAACTTGCAAAAGCTTGACTTGTGTCATGCCTGATGTCCCTACAATTTTCTGAGCTGTCCATTAAGGTACTTTAAGGAGACTCATTCTTTCTAGAATAGAAGTTTTCATTGGATTAGTTTCGTGCCATTGTCTCCTATGAAGAAGGAAAACTCACCAATTCAAATGAACATAATTTGAACTCAGTTGTACTTCCTTGACAGGTAAGAATTGTAAATGGCAGCTTTTAGATTTTTAGCTTGAAACATTAATTCAAAACCCAAGCAAGTGAAGACTAAAAGCAGTATAATGCCCACTGGCCTAGAAGAAGAAATGGCTAAATCTTCTCTTTGCTGTGGGGAGCAAATGACTGTCTTCAGTCACCTAAGCCTCAGGAAAAGAGGAGAGGTAAGTTTAGCCCAGTACAAAGGGCTTATGAAGTTGATCTCTTTGCAGCCTCCAAGACCCACAGTTGTTCTCAAATATTAACCTTTGATGCAGATTTTTCACACATAATCCCTAGTTTACTTGAGTCACAGGCAAAATCTGGTGGGCTCCCACGTTTCACCCACGGAGACAAGGTCAGTCTGTGATGGTTTAAGGAAGAGGAATGTATGAGTTGTTTAGGTTTGGGGGGAATTTCCCTTAACACAATCCCCTATGAGTAACTCATATTTTTTTTTGCCTCTGCTTAGGCAGGCTGAAGATTTTACCTCCTGTTCCTTTTCCCAGGAAACTTGCTGAAGCCTTGTGCACAAGTATGCTCCATTCGATGGGAACATCACAGGGGGTCACTGTTACTGTGAAAGGTGCAAGGCCTCTCCCTTCTTCCAAAACAAAGTAGTATCTGTAAATGTGGATTAGAAACAGAGGGAAAGTGTCAGGGGATTCAAGTTTGTATGAGACTCCTTGTAATCAGCCATTCTGACATGGGTCACTTTGCTCTGGATAGAAATTGCTTTTTCTCTGAGTTGTATCACCACACAGATTGAATGTCTGAAATCCTCAGCTGTGGGAAGAATCCATACTGTGTTTTTTTTCCTAATCCACAAATATTTGCTGAAAAGTTTCTTCATTTACCTTAGGCAAAATTCCTTTGAATTTTAGCACACTTCAGGTGAATATCATATCTCAGTCCTTAGCTGATTGCCTAACTCTGGGCAATTAGGTACACTTTTTCCCAGGATTTCCTGACAGGAGTTTAGTGAAAGCTCTTAGAGCCTATCCTCTGTCATATGTGCTTGCATATCTAGGTCTTCCTGGCTGTCAGATAAAGCAGATGTAACGGATTGGTTTTAGCCAGTCCTGAACAGTTTTAGATTTCAACAACATTTTTGTCCAGGGCAGTTCTACCTTAATTCCCCTCGTGTCAAAGG
>VYZS01100572.1:21656-43800 GCA_013400695.1 Neodrepanis coruscans | reverse complement strand
CTTTCCAACCTACAACAATGTGATATACTTACATTTATTTCTAGTTAATTTTCTAAGATTCTTAAATTTAAAAATGGCAACATCCACAAAGTTCCACTGGGATGATAGTGAGCTGGGAGGTGGTGAGCATTAGTTTGCTTTGGCATGTTCAAAGATCTCTAATGCTCAGTGTTCCTTGAAATCTGCAGGGTTTGGACAACTGTGAGCTCTATTCTGTAGCTGTTGAGTAGGAACCTCAGAATCCATTTGGGATAACATTTGGGAAAATTTCCTTGCCTGGTTCATTCTGTGGGTGTTTTTCGGTGGGAAGCAGTAAGAGGCAATAATGTGGGCAAGGAACTTCTGTGAGAAGAGAATCATATGGTACCCCCATAAGCACCATCTATGACAAAACTCATTTGAAATAAGATTATCTTTCAGATTGTATCTTTTAAAAACTGTAAATAGTGGAAGTCTTTTAAAATATACAAAAGGAAAAAAAATAAGTTACACTACAACTATAGAATTTAAACAAGTTATTCTGGAGATCAAAGCAGGGAAAAGGTGAATATAAGAGACAATGAACTTCTGTTTGGCACAGCCTCATTTTTTAAAATCAGTAACAAAACAGAGAGGAAAAAACAAGTTCCCCTCATTCAGCTATTGTATTTTTCTGGGAAAAAAAAAAAAGATAAATTTCTGTGTCACCTTGGCATGCACAGGTCTCTATAGAACACATTCAAAATAAAGGCTGCTAATTGAAAACTCTCCTGGCAATACTGCAGTTTTCCACCGAGGTTCCAGAAAGTGTTAAAATCAGAGACACTCCAATGTGTGACCACAGTCTATACCAACAGTGAACTAGATTCTGATCTATTATCATCTCTGTGCCTCTGATTAACTCTGGTGTAACTCAGATCAGACTGTCACCTGTGGTTTAAACAAGGTGTATCAGCAGGGATCACCTTGGCTGGCTCTGCCCTGCAGAATGATTCCAGCCCTCCAGTCCTTGGTGCTTTGGAGGAAATGATTGTTAGAAGTAGTGTGTAAAGTCCAAAATTGAACACTGAGCTGCATATAGCTGTCAGTTGGTAGCCATGAGTTCCCATGGTTCATAAAGAGTGCTGGAAAATTAATCCAGTCTTCATCATTGCAGAGGGTGAGCTGCCCTTTTTTTTTAATACTGATTTTATATTGCTGGTTTCCCACATCGCTCAACTTACTATTCAGGGAAACAGTGAATACTTTTTGTATTCAATATGGATCAGAGCTAATGAATTCCAGGTTCTTAAATATATTTACCTGTCTATTTCTTGTCGAGTGGGAGATTGGTATCTAAATATCTGTGTGGATCTCAGTTCAGTGCCTTGCTGGAAAAGCTGAATTTCAGACTTCATTTTCTCCTTTACCAATGGTAAAATAACTCTTCCAGGCTAGATCTTGCTTCAAGTTAATTAAATTGATGTTAATATTCCTGGTGACTTCAGAGGAAGATAGATCCAGCTCAATATGTAATAAAAACATAAGAGCAATAATTTTTCTAATACTAATTTAACTCAACTTTATGAAATGTCTAGTGATTTATGGTAATTTTACTTCAAAAATATTTCTATTTAAAGCTACTCACCATGATTTCGCCAATTTAAGTCGATGTGTCATTTACTTCAACACTTTCAAGAAGCTAGAGTATTTTTTATTTACGTAATAAATACATGCTAAATGTCTTTATTTTTCCGCATTGACATTTCTTTGCCTTGAAATCTGATTTTAAAAAACAGTTATCTGTCATCAGCTAACTGGAACCGAATCTGAAAGTGATGCACAATTAATAAAGATACAAAATCCGTAATCTGTCATCTGTCCGTGATCCATTGATCACGATATGTAAATTACTGCTCTTCTGACAGGGATATGTCTGTGTTCTGTTACTGCTCTCAGAACAGGATTTTACCTACTAGCTACACATTTTTGTACATATGTCATGTAAAGTGGGAAAGATCTAATGGAATATTGTGTTGTTTTGCATAAATATATTTAAGAAACTGTTAAGAAATTTGTTTAATTAAAAAACACATGCAAATTATTGTGTAAAGACAAGCCCCTCATCTTTTCTATGTGGGCTATATTCAAACTAAAGAGACTTCAGGCAGGAAAGCCACTGCTTCTTTCTAAGACTACTTTTTTTAATACTTGCAGAACCTTCCTCTCCCTTCTGGAGAGACTGCATGGGCCAAGGGTAACAGGCTGGTTTGATCTGTCACCTGTACATAGAGGCATCTAGTATGGGGACACATATGATGGAGGGGACACTGCTAGAGAATGACAAAAGTTTTACATTTTCTTGTAGAAGTTCACAAATTCTGTGAGCTCACTTCCACACTCAGGGATGGCAACTCTCCCAGGGTCATAAGTCCATGGTTGACTGCAGTGACCCCTCTGATGTGGGCTCTGAAATCCCCCCTGGTCTCAGGGAAGGCACCAGAGATACTGCATCATGTCATTCCAACCTGAGCTATCCATCGCACTTGCAGGAGTGTTGTCAACAGTTCTGTTGATGTTTATGGATCTTGGAATACCCTCTCCTCTGTAACAGAAAGGCAAACATGGAATTGTAACATAGCAGTCCAACACAATTTGGAGAGTAAAGTTGGTATAGCATTTGTTAATCACTAACCTTTTGTGGTTTAGAGTGAGACTCTTGTGGTGCATTGGATGAGAAGAGAATTGAATCTTTCCAGAAGGCCACTTCGTTCTTTCTCCCAGCAAAGGCTTAATGTTTTTCTGGCTTTCACAATGCTAGAGCAAAACAGGGGAGGAATTAGGAAGTAAAGCACATAAGGGATGGCTGTGCAAACATGGTCACAGATAATCAGGCTCATTTCTTTTTTAATTGTAGGTGTGGGATTTATCCCACAAATTAACATTTCTGCATTGAGGTATGTATTTATGGCTGCCTACATGAAGGTGGTATCCAAACTCCCACTGGGGACACAAAGCTGAGCCTCGGCTCTAGCACATCTCTAGACATACACAGTCTAGTTATCTTAAGTCAGACCCTGCTTACTGATTCACTTAAAAGTCAGTGGTGAGAAATAGATACTTATAGGGCATGATTCATTCCATCCTGAAGTACTTAAAATAGATGAATAGCTTTTGCTTTGTGAGTCTAGCTGAAGATACTCAGATAGGATATGGATATGGACAGAATGGGATATGGATATGGACAGAATGCCAAGGAATGGTTACGTAGTCAGTACGTGCGTATCTGTTCCAACTAGCACATTTATCAATGATCAGCCCACCAATAGCCCTTTGTAAAACTACATGATTCATACCTACATCCTTCCCACTGCTGAATGCCCTCTCTGTCTCAAACCACGGGTTTTTGGTCTAACATGTATATGTCAGTCTCTTGTGCCGGCTTTTTCAAACAATCAAGTTTTCAATAGAAACTCCAGTACTTATGTTGTAAAAATTATACTGGGCAGAAGAGCATAAAGTGTTCTTTAGGAAATACTCCTGCCTTGGAAAAGGGAAAATGAATGATCTAATGGTATTTCCATCTGTAAGTCAACATTCAGCTTCTAAACTATGACAGTCTTTTTCTTTCATAGGCATTACATGCATTTGTTTTTGAAGACACTTATTAGTACCTTCTTTGTACACGATGATGTAAATTTATGCTTTTGAAGTGATATTTTTATGATTTCTATCAGACACATCAGATAACCTGGGAACTTGCATGGCTGAATGCTCTTTGCCACAGTGTATGTGCTCAGTTAGATCACTCTCAATTGAAAGCCCATTGAGACTTGGAGAAGAACAAAGGATAGCAATATTTTTAGCTGATATATATTTATCCCAGATTGATAAATTGCAAAGATATTAAACTCTGTCTGCCCTGGGAAAATAATTTATTATTTTAAATGAACTCAGAACAGCATGAGCTGGACATAATCCTGTATTCAAACAGGTTGGTTGACAGAATAGATAGAGTCAAACTCATAGCAACACCTGTTTTGGAAAGTGCACTAGAAAACAAATATTAAAAAGTATATGAAAGTTGGTTGCTTCTGAATCACATATCTATTCAAGCTGCATCTTAATTTCCTTGATGTATGTGGTGTGTTTGAAGATAAGACTTCCAATGTTCAGGGTAGTTGAATAGTTTAGTTACTGTCACTGGTAGTGCTGTTCTACTTGGGACAATTTCAGAAGTGTCTAAAGAAAGCTGATTCCCAGATGTATTTGGAAACTCTTCCAATAAAACACCTTTGACTTGGTCTTCCCTAGACATGTTCTTGCTACTAGACTTAGTAGGATCTTCCTACTTTCCTGACATATACAAAAATATTGGTGAATGTGTTCTAACACAGACCTGCTAATTAAAATTAAACAGTGGTAACACTGTGCTGCTATCCACCTGCTTGTTTAAATAGTTCACCTGTAACTGTCTGTAGGTTGAAATGGAGCTATAGTAGATGACATTTTTAATCCATAGCCCCTAAGCTAGTTGAAATGTTAGGAAGAATGCATTGAAGATCCTGTGGGGGTCTACATTTTTACTGAAAGGCTGTAATCATTCTGTTTGGGCCCTCTTTTTTATCTTAGATAAGGCCTTAATTTATAAGAAAGTAAAAATGCAAATACTTTTTCCTGCTTCCCTAGTAGAAAGGATTAGAAATTTTTCTGCTTGAAGGTCAGTTTAAATTTATATACCTGTTCTCCAGGATTCAGCCACCTTGACTCCATAGGTGAAAAACCCAGAACGGCTGAATTAGCCTTGCCTTTCTCTAAGAGAGCTAAAGACCAAATGCTGGATCAATCCTGATGAGGAGCTGAATACCAGAAAGATTAGTGTTAGTGTTTCTCCTAGACATGAATGTAAAAAGCCTGAGATTTTTAGTGGCTGTTGTTGATCTGTTGACACCTGGAATTAAAGCTATCCCTGGAATATCATGCAAAAAAATGCCCAACTTTTTACAGTCTTTCTGTGCTGTCCTATTTGTGTAGCTGTGCAAATATATCCTGCATCTCTGCTTGCTGATTTTTAGTTACAACTTCAGGTCATTTTGGTCAGAGGTTCTAGAAACTCATTAAATAGTGCTATAATTGCACATGCAGAATGAAGGAAAACAAACACAGCCTTAATTTTCTGAGTCCATTAGCCAGCTCCCTTGATTCATTTATCTGGAGGATTGAGAATGCCAGTTAATTTCATTTCCACAGTTACATTTTCCAAAATCATCGAAAGACTAATCAAAAGCTTGTAGCTAATACTTGCGGTTTGTTTGGTTTTCTCCTGTTGTTTGAACTGCTTCCAATGTGTCTTGCCAGTGACATTTCTTCACGCAGCAGAATAAATGCCAAAACTATAGAGAAAAGAGTTTTACTGAGGAAAGCAGCTAATGTGTTGCCCTGTAAATACAAAGTTTCTCAAAGTCACTGACTCCCTTCTGTAATTTCCACGGCAAGGCAATGACAGAGCTGGAATAATTTGTTTACTGCTTATATATGTGATTCCAGTAATGTTCCATTAGGTTTGAAAGATAGACTTACTTTTTTAATTTTTTAATTTATTAATTAAATTAATTAATTTAAATTTTTAATTAATTATTTAATTTTTTAATTTATTTTTTGCTATGAAAGATTGGATGGAAGAGAAAATCTTGGACTGTCTGTTTAAAATATTGTTATTATTGGAAATTTTATTTGTGAGACTACACTGCATCACCCTGAGTTTAGGCTCTGGGCTCCAAGATGTTACATTTATTTATAATAGAAGAGGACCTCTCCCCCCAACGAGCTGGAATCTAAACAGACAAGGCAGAATTATCATTCTTGTTATGTAAATTAAATACCGAGGCACAGAGCAGTTCAGAGCATATCTTCAGTTCAGCAAACTGCCTTCAAAACAGTAGGCAGTGAAGAGATATCACTGCAGCAATCTGCATGTGTGCTAATTAGTCTGGATGGATGCTGCAATTTCATATTTATATTGCATTTGAGGAGCTAGCTAGTTTTGTATTAGCCACTTTGGAGCATTATGCATTGCAAAAAAAACCCCAAAGTGATTTAGGGTCATGCAGTCAATTTCAGAACTGTGGTTCACTACCACTTCTTTATTTCCTTCTCTTGTTCATCCTGCACGAAAAATATAACTCATAAATCAATTTAGAGGAAGGGTTCTTTGGAGGCCATATGGTCCAACTGCTTGCTTGTCAAAGTTTGGTCAGGTTCCTTAAGGCTTTTTTTGATAACTCAGCTTGTGAAGACTTCTTTTTTAACCTATATTTAGTCAGAATTTCCTTTGCTGTAACTTGCTTCTTGTCCTTTTTCTAGGCATCTCTGAGATGAGTGTGTCACCATCCTCTCCACCACCCATTAGGTACTTGTAGACAACAACTGAGATCCTTCTTCTCTTTGTTCTCTGCAGGCTGAACAAACCCTGCTCTCTCCTCACTCCACATTCTCCAGCCACTAACCACATTGGAATGGTTGGGCTTGCTTCAGTATGGCAGTGCCTTTCCTTCTACTGGGGAGACAAGGCTGTGAGACCATGTGTTTTTGGAAGTGATAAATTGCATTAATCTCTTCTGGAAGCAAGCTCCATTATTAATGTCCTGGTCTTGGGAATTTTTTGCTTTCATCCTGGGACATAAGGTACCAGTTTCTTGTCTCTAGTGGTGGGTGGTGGATATCCTGTGGAGTTGGAGCTCTTCCCTGTGCACACCTGAGGCAACCTCACTTAGTCCTGAAAAAACGCTTTGAAGATTGGGTTGAAGACCTTCATAATGACTCACATGAAAGTGCTGTGATGGAGAATATGTGAATATCTGAGTTGGGGGAAGCCTGGTGAGAGGGAGGTGGCAGCTTCCAAGGCAGTTTTAGTGTTACTGAAAAATTCCAGCAGTAGTTTTGCACTCATAGCTAAAGCTGCAAGAGGAAAATATGGATACAGATGTGGATAAGGAGTTCCAAGAGGAAGATGAGGATTCAGAATAATTGCTTGAGGAGAAAGTTTTATTCTGCTTCGAGGCAATTGGATCAGTTGGGAGGAGACAACTATGCTGCAGACCTCTGGTAACCAGCAGTGATGAGAAGCAAGACACCTTCCTGTGACAGGCACACTGAGATTTTTGGATTTGATCTGTTCATCAAATGGCTGACACTGTGAGCATGCTGTCAGAATTGTCCCAGGCACGTACTTTGAGACAAATCCCTGATTCTGGTCTGACTTTCTTTTGTCAAGGCTGGTGCTGCAGAGGAACATTCACAGTGACATGACCTGCTGAGCTCTTCAGGCTGATGTTTATTTTGATTGGGTTTTTACCAGTGTGGTGATGGTTTTGCATGACCTGTACACTTTGGGATTAAAATTACTTGGTTGTGCATGTTGGTTCAGTGAGTGGAAAGGTCAGTGTTGGTAACACACTTTTAGTTTGTTTTCATTGTTCATATAACACTGGTTGGGTTTCAGAGTAATGCTGAGTCCGTTTCTGTGGATGTTGATAAGGGAAATATTTAGTGTTGAGGGTTTTTTTTGTGGCTTCCATGAATTCATACATTTGCAGAATGTGCACTTTCCATTTATGGGCAGTTTACTACTTTGCCTTCCAGGGGTGTTCTTCGTAGGCATATGGAACCTATTACACATGATTTGTATATTCTTTGGAGATTCTAAAAACAATGAAGAATGGGATTTCACAATATAGGAACTATGAACTAAATTAAAACACCCTAAAAATATGAAAACTGTTTTGTCTTCCTAAAAGTGGAAATACATAAATAGTTTGTAAACAGTGCAGGCTGCAGGGGTTTAACTAAAGTAAATGAGATATTGAGCTGCTAAATGTTGAGGTTTTGGGTTTCTGCACAACCTCATAATGACTGTGGTCAGCTTGTCCTCTTTGTGACCACCTTGTGATCTTAGATGTTGGAGTCACGTGGTTCCATCCAAACATTTGGGAAAGAGGGCTGAGAGAACTCCCTGCTTTTCCAGGCCACTCTTTCTGTTGTCAGGATGGAAGAATGTGCTGTGGGAAGATCTTTTGGTAAATGGCTGTTCAGGAAAGTGAGCTCTACAGAGCCTTGGAAGCTGAGCCTAAGGGACTCTATACAGATATGCTAGATTCCAAGGTGGGAGGAGGTAGATATCATGCAAGGGCTTTCAAATAGCATTCTTAAAACACTAATCTGATCTGCTTTGATAATCTAGTTTTTGCCATTTCCTTGGTCATGAACTATACATCTTAGTTCCTTTGTCCGTTCTGTTTCCCCTCCAGTGATCTGCCAATCCTAAATCACTTTTTCCTGTATTTCAGGCTTTCCTGAAGGTACAGACATTCCTTGTTTCAGTCTACCTTTTCAAGATCTTCATGTACACACTTTTGAGGGCCTCAATGCCTCCAGTGAGTACTGTAAGATGAAAAATAGCATTATTTGGTGTTCAATATCTATGCTGTCAAAAAATTTTAAAAAATATTCATTCCAGAACTTTGAGTTATCCTCTACAGATCCTTTTTTCTGTCTTGGAATTTGATCTCACCTTTCTTTGTATGCGCTTAGGAATATGTGTGTAGGGGATCTAATTAGCCCATGCTCAAAAGACGCTCTATATGCCTGCACTTAGGGGCCCTGCATGGGGCAAGAGGCCATGGGGATAGGATGCTTATAGTTACAGCAGGTTAGACCTAGATCTCTGCTTGGTCCCTCCTAATCCCATCTTGTGGCTTGTGAATTTTGCTGTTGGTGGGGTTTGCTTTTTTATTATAATCGTTATAATCATCTGCCTGGGGATGCTGGGGTCTGTTTTAAAAGCCTGTTACTTGTGATGACACTAGGGACAGATATTCTGTGAACCCATCTGAACTACATCTATTATGGGACTGAGTCCAATCTTCTCCTGCCATAAGACATGACTCAGGAACAGCTATTCTCCCATTGTGAAGAGATTTGTGGCCCTGATCAAAGGAAACCTATATTTATAAAAGCTAAAGGGAGCTCAGCAAAGTATAAATTGCTTTTATCCATCAGACTTATGCCTGCTAATGTTCTGATTGTCTGAGGGGATACAGACACCTACCTGGAGCCTGGATGAAAGCAGCTCTTTCTTGTAAAGTCAAGGGCCCTAATAAGACACCATATAACTAGAATTTCCCTTCATAACTCCCCTTATGTGCCCAGCATGTCCTGTGCCATCCTTGTTGCTCCGTAAGGACCCAGAGGCACATCTGGAATTAGTAATGTTCACGCATGCTTAATACCTCTGTGCCACTTATCTCCGACCTGGCATTTTCCTATTTCTCAAATGCATTTCTAGTATATTTCTACTGGTCAGAAATCAAATTACACTCTCAGATTGGCACTGAAAAGAATTCCTTTTAGAATTTCCAGTGTTACAGACCTGTTCTGATGAACTGCAGTGTCTGCTTTTTCTGTACATGCTACATAAAGATGCGGAATCCACTGGGGTGGGAGGCAGGTGAAATGAATCCCTGTCCAGCCCCCATTACTGCTTCTTAACTCATGTGAGCCTATGCTTTTCCTCACTTGCCCACTTTTGGGGAGCTTCAGCCAGCCAGGCCCAGTAATTTCAGAGTGTCTGACTCACAGTAAGATACATACAATGGAGCATGTAAATGAACAGTCTGGCCAGAACAGTGTGAAAAACTGCAAGGAGATGGTCAGTGTAGTTCAGAGTGTAGATCACAATTAAAAACCAGCACAGTAATTCCCCAGTTCAGTCATCCTGACAACTGCCGATATAGAGGAAGATCTTTTTTGCCTGAATGGAATCCAGTTTGCAACAGATAAAAATCCCGAAAAAGCAATGTCAGAGAAGTGCAGGTTGGAATTAAATGGATATAGACAGCTCTTTCAGTTGGAAAACTGATGATGTTGCGGTTCCACTTTTATTTTTAACCCAGAACACACAGAACTGTAAACAGAACTATTCCTTTAGAGGCAGTGGAAACTCTTGAGATTCAATTACACAATAAGTTTATGAAGAAATGGTATTTTTCATCTATTTGAGGTGCACTCTTCAGAAATAGTCGTAGTAGCAGTACTCAATATGTAGTCTTACATCACAGGAGCACCTGAGCAATACATACATGGATTTTCCTATTTAAGACATGGATATGAACAAGAAGTTATAAATTGTTTTGCATTGAATCTCAAGGTCACTGCTGGAGACCTACCACTGTGCATGCTTTGTGGGGTCAACACCGGTGGGTACCACTGCCCTGGTGCTCCGGCACATCAGCAGAATCGGGGGAACATTCACTTCAGCGTGAAGCCGAAATGTGCGAGTACGGATGCTTTCCTTCATGGCTCTTTGTAACGCGAAATGCCGACCCTCTCCACGCACCCAGCCCCGTCCTGGTAACCCAGCGGTTTCGGAGCCTGGTGCCCGGTTCGCCCGCCTGCGCGGGGTGTCTTGTCCTGTGCAGCGGTACCTCACTGGTACCCCCCGCTCCCGCAACGCCTTGAACCCTCCCGCCGCTCCGACTCCGCACGGGCACCGTCAAACGACGGCGAGACCCCCGGGGGAGCCGGCGGGGGCCACCGCTAAAGCGAGCCCTGCCCGGGGGATGGCAACATCATCCCCCACACGGTCGTGGGGTGCGGGGTGATAACTGCAGGCGGACCCCCCGCTACAGGGTACCTTCCGTCCCCCCGGCCCCCGGGAGCTCCGAGCGGGGGCGGGCGGCCCCCTCCCCTCCCTTCCCCGCCCCTCCCCGNGGCGGCCGCCCGGGGTCGCGGCGGTAGCGGCGGCAGAGACGGCGAGCGGACCGAGGTTTCTCTGGCATCCGCTGACAGCTGCACAGCCCGGGCGCGGGGTCAGCGCCGGCGCCGGCGGGGAGCCCAAACTTTCCCCGGTGGCGAGCTCGGCCTCGCCGGGGCCACCGTCCGTCCGTGCCAGCATCCCGACGGTGTGGCACCGCCGCCTCCCTGTCCAGCGTGTGATGCTCGCGGGGACTGAGGTCCAGCCCGGGTGGCAGTCACCTCTTCTTGGCACACGCTTGCTTTTCCAGAGCCAATTCGTGGTGTGCTACTCTTCTGTGGCATTATAATACAGTTTCATAAGGGTTTGGGGTTTTTTTTTTGTTTTGTTGGTTGGTGTTTTTTTTAAGAGGATATAATTTCTAACATACATATGTATCTGTATAATAAGCCAGATTCATCCTTGGCTGATATACAGCCATAAATAATATGTTCAAGTCGATTGCAGCTTAAGTTTCTTGGCCCAATTTCATTATTTGTGTATGCTTTCAAATTGGTTTCTTCCTCTGTGCTGTTTAGCTCTAGGGATCGGATTCTTCTCTTGGCTGCCCAGATGTAAAAGCAGAATACTTATGTGGGTATAAGTAGTGGTGCTGGGTTGAGAGTAGGAAGGAGGGTGGAACTTAACCTCTTACTAGCACTTTCTAGCTATTAAATAGATCAAGGCTGTCTTTGTAAGCAATATGCTATTCCAAATAAGGTTATATGGATTAATTCTTTTGGTTGCAAGTCTTAATCAAAATCATCTGACTTTAAACACTGTCTTAAACCACAGCGAGTCAGTGGTCTTGTGAATCTCTTAATTCAGCTTTGATGTGAAATTATGTAGCTTCATTGGCTTTGCTGGTGGTGCACTCACACAGCAGAGTATGTGTCCACAAGGTCTGATACTGTTTTTTTCAGATCTCTGTATAATAGTGCATCATTTGAATAATACCTGCTTTACCAAAGGTAGGATTCATCTCACATAACTTTTCTCAGGTTAGCTGGCTAGTCTAAAGTAGTCTTCTGGGATTTCTCTGTGGTCATCTCCAGAGAATAATTAATCTTGGCTCTCTCTGGATAGGCTGGCTTTCTCTCAAAGCACTGCTAATTCTCTGCTGTCAATAGAGGAAGCCCAGGAGACTGGCACATGATAGTTGCCTGTGTTTTAGATGACTGAATTTAAAAGAGATGAATCCCACGGTAGCATGGCATGGTGCCCTAACTGGATACCTATTGTACTGCATTTTGTGCAACCCCCACCTAGAGATACTCCATCCAGCCAAGCTGATGAACAAGGCTGTTCAGATGAGGCTTGGAAGCACCATCTTCTCAATTTAATTTGTAAATCTTGGTTCATCATATTAACCTGCCCTCCTACCATTTACTGCTCATGTAGTTTTGGCGTGCAAGCCCTCAGGCTACAGCTTGTGTGTTACTTGTTGGTTTATACTAAGCGTCCTGTAACTTGTTATCACATTGATTCCAACTAAAGAGGCCAGAAATTCGACTAAAATATGAGCCCCAATCTCAGAGAATCATAGAATGACTTGGATGAAAGGGACCTTAATGATCATCTCATTCCAATCCCCCTGCCATAGGCCAGGTCACTCAAATTCCCATCCAGCCTGGCCTTGAACACTTCTAGGGATGTGGCATCCACAACTTTTCTGGGCGACCAACCTGAATCCCCAGTTTTTAACTTTCTGTCAAAGGTGTTCCTTAATAATTGGTCTCATTGCTATTTCTATGTTCTTCTGAACCTGGATGTTTCCCTGGCCAACCTCGAGAAGTCAAGGTTAGCATCTTTAATATGCCATTGGCACCTAACTGAGCCTGGAAAATCATCCCTTAGCTTTTAGTGCCTTTGGCAGTACCTAGAACAGGTAAAATTGAAATTGTAATTTCATTTTCCAGTGTCAAGCAAATAATTTAAGCCTTCTTTACTTCCAGTATGAATATTTTAGGAGGAGCTACCAGGCTCTTACAAGAACTCAGAGTATTAGTTTTACTGTTGCCTGATGCTACAAAATTAAACTGCCTTTGTATGTGAAAATTTCTGTAAAACCCATCTGTGCTAATTAAAGATGCCCTCATAGAACTGTCTTGAGTGAAAAGCATTAGAGATGTGAATACAAATGGATTTTTTTCACAGTATCAGACAAAGACTTTATTTGAAAAAACTATAGCAAAAATATTGTGAGGATTTTAAGGTTATGGTCTATAAATTTTTAACTGTCCTCTTGCACTTACAGAATGTAAATACATAGATAATGCACACATATAGGGAAAATTATGTAAGGAAAATATTATTTGGTCTAAAAGCTAAATAGAAGCCAAGCTGAGACCTTCCTAAATCATCCCACTCCTGTCTTGTATATTAGTGATTTGATAACATGTGGTCATGGGATCATAGAATCATTAATATTGGAAAAGACCTTTAAGGTGATCAAATCCAACTGTCAACCCAGCACCACCACCAGTATTAAACCATATCCTCAAGTGCCACATCCACATATGTTTTGAACATTTCCAGGGATGGTAGCTCCACCACTTCCCTGGGCAATCAGTTCTAATGCTTTACAACCCTTTCTGTGAAGACATGTTTGCTAATATCCAATCTAAACCTCCCCTGGCACAATTTGAGGCCATTTCCCCTCATCCTGTCACTTATTATCTGGAAAAAGAGACCAACCCCCACCTTGCTGTAACCTCCTTTCAAGGAGTTGTAGTGAGTGATAAGGTCCCCCCTGAGCCTCCTTTTCTCCAGGCTAAACAACCCCAGTTCCCTCCTTCAGACTTGTGCCCCAAGTTGTATTAGGAGCCACTTATATTTACAGCTGTCATGTGGATGTCTCAGATATCCTAAAGTAACCACATGGCTAATACCAAATCCCAGTCCAGCATTTTTCTCTTAAAAGACAAACCTGCCTAGCAAGGTCAATGAGAGAAAATAAAAGAATAACCTTTTATAATTTTAACAGGACGAACATTTCCAAAGAAGGGTCAGACGTGTGTGGTGCACTACACAGGTAAGGCATGTTCTGAATATTCTCTAGATACCAACCGCCTTGTGTTTAATTTTGCATTTCAGATGTTTGTTGTATTTTTTGCTTTGTTCTGTCATTAATAATCCATTGGATAATGTTCGGATGGATTTCCTGAGTATTTCACTTCTAGCTGAGCTGCCCAGGCTACAGTACTAAGGTGTGCCTGCTGGCAGATTTGCCATGGGTAGCGTTCAGGTTTGCTGATGAAGCTGCAGACCTGATTCATTAAGTTATTTTACTAGCTAATGAAATTGAGCATGAAACAGTCAAAGTGCTGGTTCATATTTTTCCAGCCTCTAATCTTGATACAGACAATTAATGATTATATATATCTTAAGAGCATGTGTCTGTGTATTGGCAGTAAAATTCATTCCAGATTGAAGAGATCAATACAAGGTCTATTTAACACCTGCTTTATGGACTTGTATGAATCTTGAGTGGTGCGCTGGTTAATGGAGCTGTTTATGCTGCACCTTTGCTCAGAGGGAAAATGTCCTTTAAATCAGTTTATAATGTTATGCTTTATATGTAGTCATGTAAGTTATCAAAAGGATGCCAAAATCTCTTCAGTCCGAATCTCCACTTGGGAAGTTCACATCAAGAGCTGCCATTTCATGTGTCCTTTTCCTTAAGGAATCAGCACATAGGTCATGTGGAGATTGACAGCTCCTAACTGGGACCTAGATCTGGGAGGTAATTTTTCCTGTAGGGTGGTAGGAAAGTTCTCACTGGTAGTTGTTGCTTTCCTTCAGTTTTGTTCTTGCTTCTGAAGCTTATAGCTGAAGCACGATGGAAACATTTTCCAGCAAATATAATGAAGTAAACCTGTTTGTATTTTCAATAAGGTTTTTGATGTAATTTATTAATATCACCATTCAGAAGGTTCTATGGAAGTTAATGTGCTGGCTTGGGGCGCAGGTTGTCTGGGCATAAGCTCCTGTATATTTATATGTTTAGAATATGTTGATCTGATGAGGATTTCTAGTTTGAATTAGAAGAAATTAAACTCATAGGTCTCCCATGCCAGTCTCAGCTCTTAGAGACATTTCTCTGTAGAAGAATGTAGATCTGAAAATAGATGTTTTGAAATTATTTTTGTGAGGGTGCTGGAAGATATGTTTCTGTTCCTGTCCAAACTTCAAAAGGTTTTATGAAATAAAATTGTCACCTCCCACCCCTAGTTAGTTCAAGATGAATTTAAATGTCAGAACTGAAATAGGCAAAAAAAAATTAGGCCTGGTGGCTCCCACAAAGCACAATTTTTCTGGATAACTTCAGAGAGAGTGTGAATGGTAAATGTGAAAAGATAAGAGGCTGCATACTCTTACTGATATTAGATACTGTCCTAGATGAGGTTATTGTAAGCTGGCTTTGACATAAAAGACTTTATAAAAACTCATTAAATCAATCTTCAGTGTAAACTATGCTTCCTCCATATACGTTGCTGGTGGTGCTATGCAACCTCTCTTAACTCCCAGATTAGAGCAGATATCAGGAAAAGCTCATCATCTCAGTTCCACTGCTGGTGCAGTGTCTGAGCAGTTTTTGGTGGTGATGTTTTTAAAGAGAGCCCATGGTTAGTGGTTAAAGTGTTTTCTTACAGTTGTCTGTAAAGTATGCGGGCGAGATGACATATGAATGTCAAATTTTAATTTAAAACTATTTTATCTTAATACAATATAGCTTCTCCTCATACTGATGAGATTCTAGATGTGCCTGGTATTTGTCTGGGAATTACCTCTGTCTTATTTATGTGATCTTGTTAGATCTCACTGTATTTACTGCTTAACTCACCATACTCCTGTGAGTCCTGCTTTAGGAATTGAGCAGCTAAGTTACAGGGAGATAGATATCCAGAACATCTGTCTTGACACCTAAAATGGGAGTTAGGAAAAACTAAGATACGAAAGTGTAAGGAAATGATCTGGAAATCCTGCTTTCGAGAGCTGCTTAGTATTGGGAGTGTGTATAGCTCTCAAGTTGTCTCCATGTTCAGCCTAGGTGTCACTCTGGAACCTAGGCACAGATACCTGTAAGGAGGTGTTGTGTTCTGGGAAGTGAGGAAAGCCATGCACTGACTGGACCCCATCAAGATCTATAGAACACTTGGATCCCCAGAAAAGCCTGACCTCACTGGGGTGCTCAGTGCACAGCTCTGAATCCAGCACCAAGCACAGCAGAGACAGCCCCCTTCAGTCAAAAACTCAACCTGTGGGAGCCTACTTGATGTGTAATAACTGAGCAGTTGTTTCAGACATGGCGAACCCACCCTCACTTGGCTTTTCCAACAGAAGAGGGTCATAGCTCCATTTGCCACATCCTTAATTGCAACAAATATATTTTGTGGAGAAGGAAGATGAAATTTCCCACTCGCTCCAGTTTAGCCTGGGTTGTTCAACAGTGAAGAATGCAAAAGTCATGGGCAAGGAAAGAAGCAGGCAAGGGGGTGACTAATCGGTGCAGGCACTCATGCAGGAATATGGAATGAGGTGCAGTCTAGCCCGTCTTTGGGGATTAATTCCATACTTTTTTTTTTTTAATCCAGTGATTTTCCCATGTGATGGTGCCCATGGGAAACAGGTGGGCAGGTCATGCAACTTCTTGGAGTGGCCCTTCTGCTCTCATAGCAATACACATGCAGTGGTGATACAGCTCCTTAGCACAAACGTGGACGGTTCTGTGATTCCCTTTTGTGTTTGCATAGAAAAAAACATTGCCTGTCCACTAATTATTCCTATCTTGAAGGAAAGGAGAGTTTGGAATGGGCTTTCTTCTGCCAGAGCAAGCTGTGAATCTTTAAGGAGACTCCAGTGAGGAGTGTGGGCTCTGTTTTGTCTTATTTCCCGATCTTGCCTTCCTCTCGTGATATGTATTTACCATGTGATGGGGAATGATGTCAGAGAGCATGGACAGGAGGGGACCGCTGGCACTAAAGGAGTAAAAGGCCTCTAGCTTACTTCCATTTTTTAGGAAGTCTGCATGAGTTGTCGTGGTAGTCCTTGCAGGAAAAGTCCAGAGAGGACCAAAGGCTGGGACCATAGATGGTTGGCAGAACTTTGGAGTTCTATCTGCTCATGGTCCAGGATCTTGGTGATTCATCACCAAAGTGGAGATTCAGCAGTGTTTCAATTTCTAAGAATGTCTGATGACCCTACATGTTCTCGAGGAGTGGGAAGTGAGAACTGGAATCTCCTCAAGATGGAGAACTGTGATTGAGTTTTACACTTCTGCTGTCAGCTCTCCAGCTATTAGGCTGTTACATGTGGCGGCTTTTCCTCTCTCTCTCTCCTTGTTAAACTGGATACATAATCTCAGGAGCAGACTTTGTGGTCTGATTCTCAAAGTCATTGTGTTGCCTTATGTGACAGACCTAAGTTCCAGTGGTAGTTATGTTGCAACCTCACTCCGGAGCAGTTTAGAAGTGATCTCTTAGTTTAAACAAATTATTTGTTCCCCCCTCCCCCCCGGAGTAATTCTCAGCTGCTTTATAATTAGAGCAGGAATTTTGATTACCCTGCAGAAGTACCCAACTGCCCTTCCATAAAATGCCTTAGTGCTTAACTTTGGTCCTGTAAATCACCTGCTAATTTTTCAGCTTTTTGAGGGCCTGAGTTAAGTACACAAATAGATGTTCCAGATCATTGCAGATTAGATAGGAGGACTGTGATATAATATGAAACTGAGTCCCAATCTTAGTATAAAATGGAAAAATGTGGTCAGATTGCTGTAGGCTTATTTGTTAAGAAATATAACAAATTTCTTCTTGGCATCCAGCGTCTATGTTGAGTCTCAAAAGTTACCTGACACAATGTTACAGTAATGGGATTATTAGATAAAGCAGTGCATTGGCACTAAAATGCATTTGCAGCATCACTGGTTTATGTCTTGTATTTGTCAGAGATTTCATTGAGCAAGCTTCTGAAAGCCTTTGGCAATCTGCTTACTCCTTCTGTTTTCCATCTGCAAAATGATAGTTGTACTTTGCCTCGTGTAGAGAGATTGCAGGGAATTTGAGATATGAACTGCCTCCTTCTTCATGCCTAACATCATGGCAATGGACCAATGCACAAACAGAATGGAGGCATTTTCTGCAGTTTTGTTTCCTGTGATGTAAATTTGTTGACTCTGGCAAAAGGAATTAGCAGTGCAAAATTTTCAAAGATTTACGGAGGTGATGCAAAACGTGACTTTCAGTTAGAACCCCTAAACACAACCTTTACTGAGGTTGGAAATGCTCTGTCTGGGGACTGTGAGGGAAAACCTGCACTCCAGGAAGTTGAATCCCATTCCTGACCCTCCTGCTGGATGATGGTGTACCCTCACACAAGCTCTGTGTGTACTGAATCCAAATGTGCTCATAATAGTGGGAGGACAGCTTTTTTTTTTTTTTCTGAATTGTTCAGAATTGACATTCTCTTGTGTTGTCCCATTTAGTTTGTGACAGAGCTGAATTTTTAACCTCTTCATCTTTCTCCTTAGCCACCTGTAAAACTCTGATAATAATAAAATTACCCTTTCTAAGGAACCGATTATTTTCCTTTGCTGGAACAGACTTGAGTGAGATTATAAAGGTACAATAAATAATTAATTATTTATTAAACTGGGCTTCTCTCAGGGAAGATTTTTCATAGAATTTTTAGGTTAGGACCATGTCCCAAAACTTGCATCAAATAAATTTTCAATAGAGTATTTCATTTGGAAGGGATCTACAATGATCATCTTTTCCAGCTGCCTGACGATATCAGGCTGATCAAAAGTTAAAAAGTATGTTGTTCAGAGCATTGTCCAAATGCCTCTTGAACAGCTACAGGCCTTGGGGCATCAGCTCCTTCTCCAGGAAGCTTGTTGCAGGGTTTGACCACCCTCTCAGTAAAGAAATGCTTCCTAATTTCCAGTCTAAACCTCCCCAGGAGCAGCTTCAAACCATTCCCATATGTCCTGCCACTGAACTCCAGGGAGGAAAGCTCAGCACCTTCCTCTCCACTTCAGTATTTCAATACTGAAAAGTTTTTTTTAATTTATTTTCTTAATGCTTAAAGTGAAATTCCCTATTGAAATAAATGAATACTTCTCCATTTATTTCAGCTGAGCTGTACAAATTCATTCCATTTTAGGAA
Source organism: Neodrepanis coruscans (assembly GCA_013400695.1). Classification (NCBI taxonomy): domain Eukaryota; kingdom Metazoa; phylum Chordata; class Aves; order Passeriformes; family Philepittidae; genus Neodrepanis; species Neodrepanis coruscans. The sequence continues at coordinate 24,884 of VYZS01100572.1, read as the reverse complement.
GAAGGCTTTTATTTAAAGCAGAACAAATGATTAATTTTGCTTTTCCTAGTGGTCTGAGGACAAATTCATATCATCTTCTTTTCCTATATATTGCCAGAATTACTTTATATTGTTTCTTCAGCTTTGGCAGTGGTGTAGTGTTGAGAGTTATAGTTGTGTCTATGAAGTTGAGAGCTCTTTATATAACAAAAGCATACTCCATAGATGCAGATGAACAGTAATTTATAGAATATGCCTGATTTATCATGACTAAAAAAAACTATTCTGCATTTAGCACAATAGCAATATAATACAATTCTCTTGAAATAACTCTTGCCAAAAAAGAGAGAACAGATCTCCCTATTTTTCTTGGATCAAAATCAACCCAGGCTTAAAAGTATGTAGTAATAGCCAGAGATTTGTCTATACTGACATGCTCTCAAAGAGACTAATGTAAATGCAGAGTAACTTTGCAGAGTGTCATATATTTGTCTGTGAGCATGATTGGATGTACATTAGCTTTGTCTGAAGGCACTTTGTGCCAGGTGAATATAGGAGGGTGCTGTTTCTCTGGTCCTACTTTCAGGAACATCTGTACCACTTCAGTGGGAGCTCTGCATGTGTAGCTGAGAGGAAAATTGAACTAAGTAAGGTATTTAATCAAAATTCTTTGTCTCCAGGAAGCTGTCTAGCTGGGTTTGTAAGAGGATAGTGAACACTGCAATTAGAATTATCATTAATAAGAATTGTATTGTAACAGACATTATAATTGAGCCTTGATTCATAGACAGCCAAATCCTGCTTACCTACAAGGAAGTTAGTTAATTGTTTTATCAAGCATGTTTCCAAGATACATTATACCAGGGAAGTGTAATGTCTGTCCATCTTTTGGTCATTGCTAATTTCCTGTATTTTTTTGCTTAATGCCTTAGCTTGAAAGGATGAAAAGCCTTTTGCTTCTACAGAGATCTTGGTGGCAGCTAAGCACTTTAAAACATCCTTTTTCTTTGGTAAATTGTAACTGCAAAAAGTAGCTTTAGTCCTCTGTGAAGAACATGGTCTTTTGATGCCCCTTAGAAGCAATTTCCAAGTCTTAAACCTCTCTCACTAAAAGGAGTAAAATTCTCATCTTTACTCATTTAATATAGATTGGTTATCCCTGGAAGTGTTTTAGCAGTGACTTCAGCCTGATAGTGATCAGAATCCAGAAGCAAAAGTCTGAGCAGAAGGGATTTCTCTTTTGCGTTTTGCTGCCAGCTTAGTGACTGATTTCAGATATATTACTTGTTCTTTCATTTTTTAAATTTGACAGAAAAAAAGGGCTGTGCCTCTCAAAATTATAATAAAATTAATGTTTGCAAGTGGTGTGAGACTCTGTAAGAAGAAGGTATTGATGTGAAAAAGTGATTTGATGAATAAAAATGTTCAGAGATTTGTAAGAAAAAAAAGTAGCGGCTTGAATTTAAATTGAACACACCAGATTGTTGCCCGATGGAAAAGGATCAGGGTAATACCAAACTGTAGCCTGAAGTTTCCCAGTTGCTCCTTCTTTGCTGCATTGCTGTGTATGGTGCCCATCGGTTTCACTGAAATCATTTGTGGTATCAGATGCAATTTAATGTGGGTAAGTGAAGCAGAAAAGAACCTTGAACTATTCCAACAGCATTCTTACTGGCAACCTCATCTGCAAAGCCATGGTTTGACTAAGAAGTGGAAGTCTCTCCCCTTGAAGGTGCTCCCTGTGGCATTGAGGTGTTATTTGGACAGCTGCTGATATGCTTTAAGCGAAGAAAGGGAAGGCTTCAGGATTGCCCGTAAACACTCTCTTATATTCATTTGGGAAGAAGACAGGATGAGTTTCATTCTTGCAGAGTAAAGAAGATTATAAATAGATTCATTCAAGATAGGATACACGGGCACTTTCTCCCCTGACAGAGACTTCTCTGTCAGCATGAGACATGCTGAGTGATTTGGGGACTGCTGGCTTCGATTTTGGAGCACTTGCAAACCTTTACAGGATTTCCTTTCATGAAGGGATTGTAACATCATGCTCCTTTCCTATTCTGCATGGAAATGAAACTCCTAGCAAATAATTAAACTTCCTACCTCACAAAAGCCTTGAAGAAGTGGTTTTCAAAATATTAAAAAAATAAACCTCACAAAGCAGATTATCCAAAGTACCAGAGAACTAATAGCCTCTGTTCATCAAGTTTTTAAAAGCTCAGAATTGATCCAAAACTGCTATCTTTTAGAAAATTAGATTGCTTTTTCAAACAACGTATTTTTACTAGATCCTCTTTGCAGTTATTTTCAATGATCCCAGTGTGCCCTTCTTGCAGCTCATACCTGCATTTGAGGACAGACCTAAAAGATTTGCATCAATTCTTAATCATTAGAATCCCAGGTCCTTGCAAGAATTACATCATTTTCTAGTAATTTATGCCCCCCCCAAATCAAAGGATTGTTGAAAAAACGGTGCAATGAATAGTATTTGTTAGTGTCAAATGTACAAACGATTATTGCATCAGCCAAATGAGAAATTCAGCGGGCACCGGTGATAGGCTTGTCTCCCTTTATTGACAAAATAGAACTGACATCAACATATTTACCTAATTAAGAAGTCTAAACAGAGAGCCTGGTTACCTTAGGTTACCTAAGTAGTTAGCCTGTGGATACCCCTCTCTCTCTCTATTGGTTAGATAAAGAGCTTAGTAGGGTTCCTAAGTCCGGCAGCTCAGCTGGGCAGGGTGTGTGGAAGTAGGAATGTTTTCTTAATTAGACACCACGTGCTGTTATCCCTCTGCAGTGGGTACACGGCAGGTGTTTATACAGTTCAGGTGTATTACCCAAGCAGGTGCTGTGTAGCCAGAGATCTCTGCAGGCTTGTGATCTTCAGAGCTCAGTGCGTTGGTCCGAGTGCTGCCGGGATGTGTGCGGGAGATCCCTGGGGAGGGCAGTGCCCGTTTTTGGCTCCGGGAAGCAGCTGCGCCGGCGGCCGCGGAGGACGCGCGTTCTGCTGCGGGGAGCGGCGAGTCGGGGTTGGCAGGAGTTGTGCTGAGTCTTGCTGAACCAGGGCCAGGAGGCTGCTGGGGGCTTCATATGGAAAGTAACGTCTCTCAACTGAGACATATTATTTAACTTTAGTTGCTCAAGGGCGTTGTAAATCTTCCCTCTTTTTTTTTTTTTTTTTTTTTTTCCCTCGTTTCTGCTGGCTGCAAAGTTTTGTTGTCCTTTTCACATCAGCCAGGG
>VYZS01100572.1:5592-21601 GCA_013400695.1 Neodrepanis coruscans | reverse complement strand
TTTTTTTTTTTTTTTTTTTCCCTCGATGCTGCTGGCTGCAGAAGTTTGTAGTCCTTTGCAGATCAGTCAGTGTGAGGGATCTTAAATGTTGTAGCCACGGTGTCATCAGGCAGAGCCAGTGAATCTTTGTAGCTGAGGCAGCATGTCCATGCACTTTGGCAGTATAGTCCTTTATCTCACATCCAACACCCTGAGTCTTATTCTAAAAGTCTGTGTTACACCAGTGCTCGTGAGGCACATTTGATTTGTAGCTCTCCTTCTGTTTCTGCTTATGGTATCCCAAGTCTGGTTTCTCCTTCTAGACCTTTTCCATTTAATACTGCTTATTTATTTGGTTCTTAGTTGTTTCTTGCTGCTCTAATTCGCTTCCCTTTGCACATTTAATGATGTGACTACCTTTATTTAGCAAGACTGTCTTCTCTTATTCTTCTCTCAGAGAAAAATTGAAGACTTCTGTTTTGTTAAGGGTGGTTTCCTGCTGGACAGAGGAAAAGACCTAACACTTAATTAGTTCATTGTCCAATCGGTGATTGCTACAAAAAAAATACACTCCAGGATGCATTGTTTTTTATCTAGTTTTTAATAACCACAACGAAAATGCTGTTTTACTACTTCCTAAGCAGTTGAAGTTGCTGCTTTTGCAACATTACAAGTAGCAGCTTTCTGTTGAAATTCTTTACACTACATGAGAAAAAAAAAAACCCAAACCCAAAACAAACAAGTAGTTATTTGGAAATTACATTATGATAATATATTGGGATTGTAGTTATGAAAACTTGCATTTTTGTTCTCTTCTGTGGATAAATTTCTGTTTATGCTAAAAGCAGGGATTTTCAAGAAGAGAGGAGGCCTCATAATTTGGAGGTGAAGTCTAGCCATATGTAAGGCATATAAAAGAAAACAGAAGGTGAGTCACATAGTGGACAAGTTTCTGAAGCATTGCCATCAAGTATTGCCATTTCCAGACTGGAATGTACAACTTTCAGCCTGAAGAATCAAAGTAAATTTTTGTTGTTGTGAAAGCTGTACTTTTGGTGAAAAAGCCTTTTCCACAAATTTTATTTTGAACATTGAGGATCTGAGACTGAAATTCATAGGTTAGCTGCCAACTCTGTATGTATATCATAGAATCATGGGTTGGAAGGGACCTTAAAGATCATCTTGTTCCAATCCCCTGACCCAGGCAGGGATCCCTTCCACTAGACCAGGTTGCTCAAAACCACATCTGACCTGGCCTTGAACACTTCCAGTGTATGGATGTGGGGCATCCACACCTTCTCTGGGCAACCTGTGCCAGTGCCTTACCACCCTCATAGTGAAGAGTTTCTTCCTTACATCTAATCTAAACCTACCCTCATTCAACTCAAAATTGTTGCCCCTTGTCTTGTCACTACAGGGCTTAGTAAACGTCTCTCTCCATCTTTCTAATAAGCCCCCTTTAAGTTTTGAAACTCCACAGTAAGTTCTCCCCTGCAGCTTTGTGTTCTCCAGGCTGAACAACCCCAGCTCTTGCAGCCTGTCTTCAGAGGAGAGGTGCTCCAACCCTCTGACTTTCTTGTGGCCTGCTCTGGATCCACTCTAAGAGGTCTACATCTTTTCTATGGTGGTGACCACAGAACTGGATGCAGTAATCCATCCAGGTGGGAATTCATCAGAGCAGAGTAATGTGGAAGAATCACCTCCCTCAGCCTGCTGGCCCCACTTCTTTTAATGCAGCTCAGAATATGGTTGGCTTTCTGGGCTGCAAGTGCACACTGAAGGATCACATTCAGCTTTTTATCCACCTCTGCCTCTAAGTCCTTCTCTGTAGGGCTCCATGGGCCATTCACAGAGATTATTCACATAATCTTTTCTGCAGTATCATGCTGAAACACCTGACCTTGGCTTGTGCTTGAGATCACTCTCTGGAAGTGTCTCTCCACTGATGAGAGCAGGAGCTGCTCCCCTCAGGCTGCCTGTATGACCAGCTCCCCACATCCTTGTGTCCCACGGTGGCCAGCTGGCAACAACTCTGGAAAAAATATGGCTGTGTCTGTCCCACTCTGCCAGGGACATTTCTGGAGAACACAGACAGCCCCACTGATAGCTTTTGATTTAGATTCTGTCCTTTGAATTTCTTTTGCCATCATTTGCACCTTGTCTTCAGTCAAATAAATAGCAGGGACAGGTTCAGATGCTTCCTTGGTCAGTCAGCAGTGCTCCTGCACAGCACAGCTGAGGGCTGTCATCTGACGTGGGATGAGCCTGTTTTGTCATGCCCTACCTTTTCCTGGCTGGAACTCATAAGTCATGACCTTTTATATCTGAATGCTGGGGACTTCCAGAACTGTAACTATAAGAAGAGTTGTTGAAAAGTCATTGGAACAGGGTGGAAATGCCTCTTTAAAGAATGATCCTTACCTGTGTCATTCAGACGTGTTCTTTTTGAAACCATTTATATAGCTCATCTCATTTTCAATATTTTTTGAGATTCCTGGCTGGGAATGTGGGAGTTTGAAATGTGTATGAGTCAATTGCAAATTTGGAGTTGATACAGTCATGAAGAACTGCCATCGTTAGTCCCCTGTGGGCAACTTAAAAAGCTGAATCTGATCAAAGGGCTACACACTTCATTCATAAATCCCTTTGGAAAAGGAAAAGCTTTTGTTTGTTTGCTCCCCTTTAAAAGACAGGGACATTCAGAAGGGAAATGCTTTGTCCAGGGGACACAGCAAACCTCTAAAAAAAGCTGTGCTTTTAGATTCCATATCTATTATATTTACTTATCTACTTACCTGTTACATTCCCAGCCTATATATATATTATATATACATTATATACAATATATACCCTATATTATATATAGGCTGCATAATCTCTGTGGAAGAGCTGTTTCTTTTTTTTTACAGACCTCAGAAGTGTTTACCTTTTGAGAACAAACTATTTAAATTAAGATAAATGGCAGAAAATCATGATGTACTTTAGTTTTTATTAGGTTTTCTGTCTTTCTCTAACCAATCCTGATTTGATAGGTTATATAAGCATTGTAAAAAGAATAAGGGCTCACTTCTTCTCTGCTGTAAAGAATAGGGGATTTGATTGTAACAATCCAATGTATTCAATAAAGTAACTAAAGCTTGCAGTACATTGATTCCTTAAAACTGCAGGGCAATTTCTGAAGTGCTTTCCTAAGACTTGATATCATAACACATTCAAGGCTCATCTTCAGATGCAAAAGTTTCTAAAACGTTTGGAAAAGCAATATGAAACAAAGCAGGTTGGACCTGAGAGCTTGGAGCTATAAACACAGAGGCCAGAAAGGCTGGAGAGCTGAGAAATGATTTGCCTTGCAGCAAAAGAGCAATAAAATCTTGGGCCGGGATTTTTCCCTGCATGAGCGTGGGAAGAAACACTAACTGATGGCAAAGCTCCTTCATACTGCAATGGAGTTACACAACCTGTAATCTTTCTGTTATTCAGTCTGTTACCGTAGGACTGGCCCATTTGTAGGCTACAAAGCATTTAAATGCTGACAGCTGTATGAGGCAGTAAATGGACATGGTTTGCTATTGTGTTTATGGAGGGCAGTGAGATAAGAATAGCTCCCGATCTTTAGTGCTTGCCACTTTTTCTTCAGATTTCCAACACCTCTGTGTGTTTTGTGGACAAGTAGCTGTGTTGAAAAAGCAGGAGGCACCGGGGCAAGAGTTATCTTAGTTCTTCTTTTTCCCTTGAGAAAATGATGTACAATACAGGCCAAGAGGGTGTCAGCTGATGAAAGTCAGACAAATGCGAAGTGTTCTCTGGATTTGGAGCCTGTCATCCAAGAGGAACTGGACATTGTCCGGCATGAATGAATGAATGATTGAATGAATGAATGAATGAATGTCCCCAGCTTGCCCTCTCACTACACTCTCACTAAGCATAGGACTACTCTTCTTCTAGTTTTTCTCCAATACTTCAACTAATTGTAATAGACTGAGAAGAATTTTCTAGTCTGTTTATTTAGTCACATGCAAGTTTTATTACAGTTTTCAGTGTCACTCAGTTTGCAGCTTCTAAGCATATTGTAGCAGTACATTAAGCACTGGGGCTTGTTTTCTGATTGCTCCCTCAGAAGATGAAGCAAGGGAGACTTACAACAAAACCAAAGAACACATGATTTCAGCCTTCATTTGAAAATGTTTCTTATTCTGCAGCATCATTGCTTGTTACAGGCACTGAAAGTGCTACGATGTAAATAGGTTGGGCTAAAACAGGGGATGCAGGGATGTCCCCAGCTTTTTCCTCCTGCCTCTGCACCACTCTGTCCTGTGTGTAGAAATGTTGCAGTGACTGCACTGTGAACTGGGCTGAAAATCTGATATGAAAGAAAAACAAGTTGGAGAAGGAGGAAAACAGTGGTTGGGAAGGACAGCAGGACAGCAGGATGGAAGTGTAGGTAGGTGGAAAGAGTAACAGCCACTCTTGTGATCCAGCTTTGCTGCAGGCCTGGAGTTTTGCAGTGGTGTAGAGAGCCAAAGCACTGGACTGATTTTAGAGATTAAAAGACTTGCCTGTCCTCCTCTGTGGGAACAAAGGGAAATATTTATTTATGTTCCCTTCTCACATTTCTGCCCCATCCAGCTTCCCAGTAGTGCACAGTTTGGGGACCCTCCCATAGCACACTCTCAATCCCTCCATTGCAATAATGTAATGGGATAAATGTCTCTTTTTAGCATGTTCCATATGTGTAATGTTGCTGTGGTGGAGACTGTCTAACAGTGCTGTTATTTGTTTACATAAATGGTCTCAGAATAAATTAGCTTGACTTTTTTTTTTTCTCTCCCAAAAAAAGAAGACAAAAAAATTTTTACTTGCATCTGAGGACTTAAGCACACTTTTGGTGCACAGTTGTTTAGTAAGTGGGTGAACAATGATTCCAGCAGAGATTGTGGTTCACAATGAGAGCATTCTACCTTGAACAGGCAGACAAGGGTCTATGCACAGGGAAAGAATTAGTAGTATGTTTATTAATACAGCGTACATGACTTTGTTTAAAGGAAGTATTGTTGCACTTCTACTGAGCAGTTGCAAATGTCAAATGTTTATAATTAGCTTCTTATTAGAAAATAAATCAGCGTGTCTAGCCAAGGTAACTTCTGAGCATGACCTGCATAACCCATCACTAAGCAGGATTCATCAGAACTGCATTTGTTCCTGATGAAGGTAACAAGGGCGAAGTATTTAAAGCCCTCACCTTACCCTGAAATAGTGGCAGTGCTGCTCAAGTTGATGTGTATGATTTCCTTTCCACCCCCTCCAAAGATTCATGGCTCTTGGATTTAAAAGTCAAAAATAGGTTTTGCTGAATCTTCCTTTTACTGCTACTTGTAAAGCAGCATTTGCTAATTTAGAAATGTTTCTTTTGGCTGAGACAAATAAGGATGGACTCCCTCATATGCAGGGCCAGTCATTAAGATACTTGAAACCTTTTTATGGGGAGAAGCCACAACCCATGCATGTTTTTCTACCCACTATTTGCTAGAGAGCTGGGGAGGCAACTTAGAAAAAAAGGTGAAATTAGCATACAAAATATTTTTTAAATGATGGTGCATATCCTATACAACAGAATAGGGTAATAGCTTAAATATGGGATCAGCATTTATATATTTAAGGTGGATGAGTGTGTATTTTTACAATTTGTTCTCCTGCTTTTGGATTTACTCGAGTAAGTCATCTCTTATAGAGGTATATGTGTGCTGTGTACTATAAAGGTCTTAGATCATAGTGTTCAAAACTTCAGGTCAAGGTGAGTGCAGGTTTTAATATTCAAAACATTTTAAAATAAATTCTGAATCTTGTTTTGTCTCAATATTGCAGTTCTGAAATGTATTATGTTGTGTTGTAACTTGTTCAGATGGTCTTTCTCATCTGTGTTTTTGGTCAGTGGCAAAATTCTGATTTAAGATAGCATAAAATGGAATAGATTATTTCAATTGGAAAAGATCTACAATGATCATCCAGTCCAAGTGCAGGACCTCTTCAGGGCTGACCAGAAGTTGCAGCATAGTATTAAAGGCATTGTCCAAACGCCTCTTAAACACTGACAGGCAGTTTTAGGGTTATGAGTAGAAAATCTTGTCAAGTTGGCTCTCCAGGAGTAGGTATATAGATAATGATTCCAGGGGATCATAATGCTTTTCATGATGCCTTGCAAGAATTTCATGATACTTTTAATAAAGAACTTTAAAAAATACCAAATAAACATGCCAGTGGATATAAAATTGGCTTTTTGAGTAGAAGACTTTCCAGTAGACCTTAAAATGGACTGGTGTCAGCCCCACTGTAAGTGACATTTTTATCAGCAGAGGAAGGATATCAGGGTGATAAAAGTGAACAAATATATCCTAAATAAAGGGTCTCATCCCATAAGTGATTGATACACAATAATAGGGATCACTATGTAAAATGGTCACAAGTCAATAAAGCATTCCAGTTTCTATAAAACCCCTGGCACACTTGAAGGTGGAAGAGCAAAGATTGATGCCTGTGCTTACAGATAAGAGGACTTTTTGTCATGTGAAGCAGTGACTTTGAAAAAGACTTGGGGAGTGATGGTTGATTATTGACTGAACACAAGCTCTGAGCCGTTCTTTAGCCAAAAAAAGCTGACTGTAATCCATGAATGTATAAACAGGAACATTGAAGAGAAGGGAGAAGGGAGGAGGGCCAGAGACCTCACACTGCTATTTCAAAAATAGTGTGCTCACTTTTGTGGTCTATAATGCTGGAAAAAGACATGAGACGGGTAGAAGTGCTAGGAGACCTTTCTGAACATAAAATGTTTAATTATTTAGCAGAGGTTAAGGGATATTTTGCTACTAACATGGGGAATAAAAAATTGATAGGACAACTGAATTGATTTGTTAGTTCACCAAGAAACATAAAGATATCATAGCTGGGAAGTGAAATTTTACCAGTTCACCCTAAAATATGAAATACATTTGAACTGGCGATACTGATCTATACACCAATCAATAATTGCAATCACTTCATCTCCCAGAAGAACTTTAAATTGGCTCTAATTCAAATAGGAATTATTTAGTGAAAATCCTACAGCCTGTTTTAAAGTAGAAAGTCAGCTGAAGAGATTGCAAGGATCACCTTTAGCATATAGGTGCATTAATTAGTAGTTTGTCATGTATTTGGGAAGCTTTGGTTGCGTTCTTGTTCAATGATCTTTTCCATATGTAAATTAGTCATGGGAGTTTCAGTTCCTTCCTAGATTTGTAACTTTTAGGGGTGGACTGGCAATTAGTCTGACTTCCCCCCATAACAATGTTTGAACTTGAACTCATTTTCCCTATGTTTAATCACAGCAATTACTTTTCTCCTTTTGCATTTCGTTTTTTTGTGTGTCCATATCTTTGATACCTTTTCCTGTGCAGATGTGAATGACAACTACAAAATGCTGTCAATCAAAATGTTACCTGCTCTTTCAGCTTTCTGGCTTTATCATGGTCACAGAATGGGTCAGGTTGGAAAGGACCACAGTGGGTCAGCTGGTCCAACCTCCCTGCTCAGGCAGGGTCATCCCAGAGTACAGGGCACAGGGTTCAGACTGTTCTGGAATATCTCCAGTGAGGGAAAAATTCTCTACAGAGCGACTGTAAAATAAAATGATCCCACCTGGAAATACGATGCATACCTACCACGGAAGTTCACCTTGATTTTTAAGTCCTGCTAACACTGGAGGTGGTTTGGCAACAAATCCTGGGGTCAGTGGATGACCTGTGGTATGACTACACAGAAAGATGCAGGACTGGTTACGTGGCTGGGGCTGTGGAGAGCAGGATCCTGGGGTTGCCTGCAGATCCCTGGGAGGTGCTTGTGGCAGTGGTGCTGTCTGTGTGTGGCAATACTGAGTGCCTTGTTGCCTTTCTCAGTGTAGGCCTGCATCATAGACATTACAAGGAATAACAGAGAAATGGATAACCTCTGTTACTGGTAAAATACAGCCTCATCCCATAGCTGTCTTGGGTGTAAGATTTTTCACTTGATTTTTTAAGTTTTTTCCCATTTAAGTATAAAATGCTATCTACTTTGTATTTTCTAGACCTACTGATCAAACCAAAGACATAACAGAACCTTTGTGAAAGACATCACAATTCTTGTCTGCTAATGTCACACAGCAAAAACTCTCAAATGCAAATCCACTTTTAGCCCTGATTTTGCTCATTTTTCTTGAAGTATCTGTTCATCTGTTCATCATTATTTTCAACAGAACACAGCTCTTCTGTACTTATGTTGCAGTAACCCATAGAGGTTTTCATCGTGCTACTCACAACTGACATAATGAGATTAATTTTATTGAGTATGTTTGGTCCCCTGTACCCCAGTGTACATGATTCATCATTTCTTTTGTCAGTGAATAGTGAGATAATGAGATAGCAGGTTGACAGGGGCAGAAATACATTTAAGTTTAAAACGATGGATGTGCCTTGTGAGCAAGTTCAGCCAAGTAGGATGTCAGTCAGTTCCATGGGGATTGCCAGGTCAAAGCTGACTCAGAATTAGTATTTATGGATACTCCATCAAAATGTAAGCACGAATAATGATAAATGTCTTATTAACACCAACTGATATGTTCCACTACCCAGTATTTTTTTAAGTATCTACACACTAATGTTGAGAAGAATAATATGATTTTCAGTATTAACATACCAGAATTATGTCTGCATACTGTAATGCAGTGTGGGTTCTTCGTACTAGATAATAAAAATGCGTGGTGTTTATTGTGTGAACACGATAAACTTTGTAATGTTCTTACTTGTCCATTTCCTCACTTCTAAGGATTGGTTTGGGGTTTTTTTAAGTGATAAATGTCACATGTTTTTGCACAGCATTGCAGCTTAGGAAATTGAACTTTTAAGAAGAGATGTTTAGGCTTTGAAGTGATGGTAATTACTGTAACTTCTTGACAGTAGCACTTTATGTCTGGAGAAAACTTCAGAACATATTTACAGTTAAGAAGTTTTTAAAATAATTTGGTTGAAATCAAAGGATGCCCAGATGCATTTGAAATGCCTGGAGTATGACTACTGCATCTTTAGATACCTAATTATCCTCAGATATATCTGCTCTTTATACTGTTGTTTACATGCAAAAAAGGGCTTGGCAGTGTTAGGTAATGGTTGGACTCAATGATCTTAGAGGTCTTTTCCATCCTAAATGATTCTGTGATTCTAAAAACTCTGCCACTTGTTGCACACACTTGTTGGTGTGTTTCTGGCATGGATGTGTTGATGTGAGCATTGCTGAGATATTGGGAGAAATTCGTATTTTCAACCAACATTTTTGTATAATAGCAAGCATGCATGAGACTAGATATTACATTCTGCTATCCTGATAGGTGTGACATTTTTAATCTGGTTAATACCTACTGCATCCTCTATACATTTGTGTTTAAAGAACAGCTCTGAAGCAGGCACCGCATGTGTCTTGGCTTTTTACTGGACTTTTTGATGTTATGAGTCATGAACACAGGTCTGGCCACATTAAATGAAGATCAGTCCCATTTGGCTTGCAGTTTTAAGTACTTATTAGTTTATTTAATAACGATGTTGACTGCCTTCTATGATGTATATGTGTGTGATCCACGGGTGTAGGAGACGTGGCATGTTCAGCCTGTAGCTTGAGAGGATCTGCTGAGTTGGAGACAAGCACGTTCTCGTTCTCAAACACCACCCCGGGCCGTGTCTGCATTACAGCTGACACGGGCTGGGAGCAGGAGGTGTGTGAGCCACCATTCTTGATCACAGCCGTGCCCTGGGGCATTCTGCAGGCTGCCCCTACTGTGTACTGAGGGGCCTGGCAGAGCATTAAACTGCCAGACAGGCTTAGACATAGAGTCCCTTGGGCTGTGCCCGGGGTTGCTCTTGTATTTCACTGTCTGAATATAAAGTAAGTCTGATCCGGAGGGCAGCCTTTGGATGACCCCAGCATGCTATGTGGAAATACCCGCAGTCTCAGAGCTCTGTAAGCTGCAAAGTTAGGTTGAAGATAACACGGCTATGAAGGAGAGAGAGAGCAATTTCAGCTGAGGAAACATCCATGACCTCAACATGCCCCAGCCATGATTTTGTAGCTCTCCGCTGGTGATAATCCATGTTGGCTCAGACCCCAGCTGGGATCAGACAGGTCAGCGCCTGCTTAGAGGTTTCTGACTGGGGAACAGAAACAGAGCTCAAAAAAGAAGGAAAAGAATGAAAGGTTTTAGGATTAGACTGAAAAGTACTACATTTGTCTTGGCAGCATCAATGGCACACACACATACAGTGTTGGGGAACTGCTTCCTGACAGTACCTCACAAAGTGCTTATGGAGTAGCATCTAGGCTGCATGTCGGAGCACTCACTTGACTCACAAGTCTAAGCATGGCTCTGGAGTCAATCCCAGAGCTTGCTACTGGCCTCAGTGGGCAGTTTATCGCATCTTCTATTTAATCTTACTTTGGGCAAACTGAGAACCTGATGACAAGACTTTCCAATGCATGATTAAGCTCCTGCAGATGGTCAAGACATGCCTGTCTTAATTTCTTGCACTTACAGGTCAGAGGGAGAGAAAGTCAGAAGTTTGGTGGGCACTGTAGAGTAGTTGCAGGGAACGCCCCCATGGTACTGTGCAATGCAGTGTGAGAGTCACACCAGGTAAACAGTATTTTATCTGTTAGGACACAGGGATGTGTTTGCTTTATGGGTCTCCTTCGGAAGCATGTTCATCTACTTCTTGAAGGCTGCAAGTTGCTGCAGTTTGTGACATTTGTGGAGTTACATTATTGATATTATTTTCTTAGGGAAAAAGGTAAATAAGAAATTATTCATTTGAACACCTGGGCATACCTTGGACATCAGGACATTGAAGCGTTAGAGCTCAAGGTGACTGAGAGAAGATACTTCATTATTTAACATCCCACTGAAGAGACATGTTTACTTCTGTATTACATAACTGCTTTTTCAGACAACTTCAGTATTTTTCCATGCATCTCTGACCGTGTTTCCAATTATTCCAGTAAATATGGGTATGTAGGAAGAAGAGGAATAATTGCTTTTTAAATGGTTGAAATTAATGCAATTAAAGCCCTGTAATCAGATGCTTCAGGATGTGGCTATTCATTTCACACTCCTGCTTGCTAAAGATCTATCCTGCAGTGATCTGCCAGTAGCAGATCTTCAGACAGAAATATTCAGGAAGGCAAAGCTGGGGAGATCTGCAGATTGAATTTATCCACAGTGATAAACTAGACTCCTGGGTGAGTGACACGTGTAGCTCTGAAAAATAAGTAATGAGCCAGCCACTTACCACAGCTAAACAACCATTTTAATGGGGTTTTTTTTTGTTACTTCCAATGGTTACTTTCAATACAGATGCTTTTGGACAAAGTTCTGCTCTCAAATGCCCTCCCCACTGCTATAGATGTTCCCAACAATTTTTTTTTTTTAATAGCATTGTCATTGTTTCCCGGAACAGAGAAAAGAGAATTCGATTACGTTTGTATCACAGCATCACTCAAGACCTCCATTGTGCTTAACTGTGCAAAAAACGAATTAAGAGAAACTCTCATTCCCAGACAGCTGAGGAAGGTGAACAACAAAGAACAGAGGAGGAAGGGACACAGATACACACATGTATTATAATTATATTTACTTTATGTTTTCAAAGGCAAATAAAGTAAGAGACATCTCTCAGCCAAATTATCCATTTAATAGCTCATTTTCCTGTAATGTTAGGACACGTTCGAGTGTTGAGAGGAGGCTCTTGTATAGGGAGGTGGCCTCAGAGAGATATTTAGGGAGAAAAGGAGCATTCAGGGCATGGAGCACACGAGTCAGCACCTCTGCCAGGTCTCCAGGATCATTTTGTTTGTTTTGAACATGTTTTAGCCCACTGGCAGCCTTGCCTGGGCTCACTTCAGAGGGAGGGGGTCACTCTGTAGTATATGTATAGTATGACTACGCTGCTATTAATACCCCCCAGGGAAGGGGAGGACGGCAGGGCAGAGTACGTGTGAAAAGACATCTTGTGCTGGAGGCATCGCCGTTGAGTCACCTCATCCTGTCTGCGGCTCCGGGCAGGAGCAGTTCGGGGCCGGGGAGCCGCCACGGCCTAATCGGGATAATAAGCACTTCAGGCAGAGTCTGCCTCCCCCCATTTAGTCTCCTTCCACTTTCGGTCTGTAAATATTTGCCCTGTCCACATCTATTGTTGGCACAGAGACATCAGAAGAAAGTTCTCGTAAGCCTTTGCTTGCATATTTGGCTTTGGGCCAGCCGGAGTTAAACTCGATCATCAGCCTCTCACTACCCCTGCTTGTTCCCTTTTTTTTTTTTTCAGTAGTAAATGATGACTCTCTTCAAGATGGGCCGGATTTTCCCGGGGGTAGATTGGCATTCCCCCAAGGCATACACATTTAATGGCATGTGCCGGTGCAAGTAAACAGCGGGATAGAGGGTTTTTGTTCCTTTTGTACACACTATCCAATTTGTTCCTTGGCACTTTCCCCACCCAGAGGGAAGGATGGCTGTCTCTCCATACAAGCCAGGGTTTGACTGATTTATTTTTTGCCTTCCTTCCTCTAGCTGTCTGTAACAGGCACACCGAATTTCCAAAAATGAAGGTGTTAATACACGTATCACTTACTGCCCCTCCTGTGGCATCCATGCCACTGTTATTTCCAAGTTACCCAAAATGAGAAATGCAATTTAGATGAGTCAGGGAGTCTGCCCTGACTCAGACTAACTAATATGGGTGTGTCTTGGGGTCATGCATATTTCTATTAATATAGGGTCAAATTTGAGTATGGAGCTCTGGTTTGATTTACCTATTTTTAGCAAAGTCACACCAATGCAGCAAAATCAGCCAAAATAAACCTGGCTCAGTTTCCTTTGAATTTGTGTGGAAAAAAAGGCGATAATTTTCTTTAGGTAATGAAACGTGTTCATTTTATTTTGTGCTCAACCAACATTTCATGTCCATGATGGGGAATTTTATATAAAATCCTGCTTTATTCTTGCAGACTCTGATATGACAATGTAATATCAGATATTCTGCTTTTGCAGGAAAAAGTGTTGAGACCTAACTATTTTCATGTCTCATACACAGGTGGTTTTTTTTTTCCTTCACACAAATTAAACCACAATGACCTCTCTCATATTCTGGTCCTTTCAAAGTGTATGTGCAAGGACAGTGAGAGAGGCTTGATCATTTTTCCTTCCTACACCCTCAGAAGGCTCTTGATGCAAGAACAAATGAAGGAAGAGTTTCTTACTGTTAAGAAGTTGTGGATTAAATATTCTCACTGTATCTTTTGTGATCCCACCAAGGTTTACTAGTCCAGCAGAGTAATTTCACTTTAGAAAATCTTTGTGTTGCAAGGTTTAGGATGTGCTCACTTTCTCACTTCCAGGAAGGCAAACTGTAAATACAGTGAGTGAGAGAAAAGATATAGCAAGGAACTGAATAGAATATCTAGGGAGCTAGGGAAACTGTGTAGGAGAGTAATGATAATAGGAGAGAAAATGATAATAGGAGAGTATATGGTGGGAAAAACCCTATATCCCAAGTCTCATATCTCTGGAATGGCTCAGAGAGAACTTCTCCTCAGCTGGGACAAACTAGCATTGCTCTATTGACCTTCTTGAGGTTCAATTGATTTACCCCAGCTTAACGCCTGACCTTTTGTGTCCAGATAACAAGGTGGCATAGAACTTCTGTGTCCAGATAGCAAGGTGGGAGAGAGCAGAGCAACACCTCCTAATCTCCACAAAGGCTTCTGAAGCAGATAAAATGGCAGAGCTCCTGCTTTGCATTCTGTGACAGTTTAGCAGAACAAGCAGGATGTGAAGTTGCTCTAAATGAGATCAGAACAAGGGTTAGATGTTCCTGTAATGTTAAAAACACAGGTGACACTGATTTGTGTTCTCTTCTGAGAGCTTAAATGATTGAGATGTGAGCAACCACATGGAGAAATGGCCCAATGCACTTAGCTGAGTAGCACTGTCACCACAAAGACAGAAATGAAGATCATATCTGGGCACCAACCTAAAAAGGTTCTATGGACTGTTAAACCAATTATGGATCAGATAACATGTTTTCCAGTCACTGGGACAATCTGTCTGCCTTAGAGTAAAATATAATTGAGTAGTAGCTAGAAATGCTCACTGCCAGCTTCATGTTGTATGTGAAACTTCATACCCTTTTAATGGCTGTACAAAGCATTAGATCATTTGAAAAAAATTACAAAAATCTGTAGTTTAAATCTTCCTCCAATCTTTATTAAGCAATACCAAGATTTAACACAGGTCTTGGAGCTCACTCGGGGGAAAATTGATTTGAACACACAGAGTGCATCCCTGAAATTCAAATTTGATATGGAGGCCAAGACAAATAATATTTTGTCTTGTAACTCCATGTTACATGACAGCCTGATGTCATGCTCTCAGCCTGTGAAGCATTTGTAGCAGAAATCATCTTTGCAGCATGACAAATGAGACCTTTCCGTGTTTTGGTGTTTAGTTGTTTGTTTTTTTTCACTGCTAGGGCTTCACCTCTAGCCATTATTAGATTACTAGGTAGAGAACCTGACACAAAGCTCAAGCTGATGTGAGAAAATAGAATTGCATGTATCCACACATGCACCAGTTCTGAAGAATTGGTATGGCTTTTGTGTTTATTTGGTGTAAATATGAACCACCTTTAGGCTGTATTACAACAGTATGTGCATCACTGCCTTTCCCCAGGCCACCTGTGGTGTTCCTTGCTGATGTGATTCTATAATTTCCTTTCCCATCCTTCCAGTCTTACTTGCAGCAGGAAGACTTAAAAAAAAAAAAAAAAAGCATTTCTAGTCAACAATATCCTGGGAAAAGCAGCTAAAAGTTGCTACAAGATGATGTCATCTGGCAGTAGGGACCAAAACAAGACGGGGTATTGCAGCAGCTAAAAATGACAATCTGCAATGCACCACTATCTAGTTTTCATGGTCCTATAAAGCAGTTCTGGTCAAAGAGGTGCAACTAAACACTGCTGGAGTTCTGGCTGCTTCCAGGGTGCACTGTGCCTGTATTATCCACCTAATTTGATATAAAAGAGATAGAAAAATATTACACCTGAACAGAAGCAGGCTGTTATATTTGCTCCAAAAATTACTTCTCTGCTTAATGCAGTGTTGCAATCCATATGCAGATGGTTTATTAATCACTATTTTAAATCACTACTTTCTTTTAAACCTTTGGGAAACACTGATGAAAGATGTATTTCTGAAACTGCTTAGCAAAATGTTAATTTGAGATTTGCTGTCTGGGAGTCTGGTGTCATAATCTCCAGGGTAAGGTGCTCACATCTTTGCAAAAAAGGCTGTTTGCCTTGTGGAAGGCACCTTAGTACTAAGGACAGGTCACAGAAAGGCTTGCTGGGTCATTTGTAAGCTGTGCAAAAATTTATATTCAGGTTTGTTTTTTTTCTTGGAGAGTTGGCTGCTGAATAGCAACCCTACTGGGCTCTGAAATGTGTAATCACCTCTCCAAGAAGGCTGTGAACAGCAAGTAAAAAGTGAAGATCCATAAGGACAGGAGGCAGTATTTAATCCTCCTGCTAGAAGGTAAATGCTAGGGCATAGAGTGTACAAACAGGACTGGTGATGTTGTGACTTAAAAAGACAAAGCACACAGGAACTACAGAAATATGCACAGATCAAGAATTGAATTACCAGAACT
The DNA here is from genome assembly GCA_013400695.1 of Neodrepanis coruscans. NCBI lineage: Eukaryota > Metazoa > Chordata > Aves > Passeriformes > Philepittidae > Neodrepanis > Neodrepanis coruscans. The sequence goes on along the minus strand of VYZS01100572.1, from coordinate 5,868 downwards.
GTTATGGCTGTCTTAGACTTTTGATACAGTAAATAATATAATAGCTGTAATTTTCCATTTTATTTCCATTTTTCCTGGCAAGTGTTTTATGACATGAACAGCCAGAATACTCACAAGTCTGATGAATGATTTCCAAAGGCTCAGTAGCCTGGGTGATTGCTGCCCTTGTGAGCAGGATCACTGAAACTCCCTGTGCAGGCAGCCAGTAAATCAGATCCGTGTGTGAGCATTAAAATGGTGCACAAAACAGAGAGAAATTAACTGCCACAAACCTTT
>VYZS01100568.1:1786-16826 GCA_013400695.1 Neodrepanis coruscans | reverse complement strand
AAAAAAAAGAAAAGAAAAAGAGAGGAAAAAAAAAAAAAAAAAAAAAAAAAAAAAAAAGTGACTGTCCAATAGAGGAGATTAAGACTTCACATAATAATCAATTATGTTTTATCTTATAGCCAAAATATAATGCAAATATCAAGAAGAAGACAATGAATGCTATATATCTGTATATATGCATAAATATGAAGTGACTTTCATCTTAGAAACACTATTACCAGTAATTTTTCTCTTATAAGTCAATTTTCACACCAAATCCTTTTTTCTTTCTCTTTTATGTTTTAATTCCTTGGAAATGGTATTTCTGTAAGCTTGACCTTTGAGGAATGTTTCAGTTGTTTTCTTCAGAAATGACATATATGGCTTTGTGCTTTTCAGAAGTGAATGCTTGCTACTTGTCAACAATGATTTCTTGCCACCAAAAATACCAGTTTATGATGTTTCACTTTTATTCAGCTAAAATGCATAAATATTAATGTTCACATTCTTTTTAACATATTCAAGAGCTTTGACCTTTGCTGGTCAATAATCTAGTGCATAGACCTTGTGCTTTTGCTGTTGTTTTGGTAAAAAACTGCTGTCTTGAAAAATTTTGTTCAGGCTAAACTTGTTCAGGCTCAATTATAACCTCCTAGTCTTGAGATTTGTAGCAGTAAAGTTCTTAACCTTTTAACTGTAGTAGACATGAACGCAGTACCCTAATAATTGAACAATATCAGTTATTTCAACAAAAAACTACCAAAAGAAGCAAGTTGAGACTGTAGCAATTATATTTCCCTAGGCTGTATTTGAGATCTAAAATTATTTTTTTTTCTCAGACAGGTAAATAACCAGCTTCTCTTAATTAGACTAGATTATGGGAAATGAAAATGTTTTTGAAAATAGCAATGGAGCAGAATATTGTCTTTTATCCACAACATTATCTTGTAAATGTCTTAAGCTGTATGGTTACCACGATAAATAGGTTGGGGTACATGAACGCTTTAATTACTCACAGTGAAATCTGCTGAAATTGAAGTACTGCACTCGGTAAGAGCTACTAATTTTGAAATGACCCATTTAATAGTGACCTGTGGTATCAAAGTATGGATTTAAATTGATAATTAATAAAAGTCTATTTCTGAAAATGTTAACACAAGAGCTCAATAAAAATGCTAACTAGGACTCAAATAACACAGACAGTTTATTGACATTCTAATACATATTACTTATGCTAAATACTTTTGTACACTCAGAACTAAGGATGAGAGGATAACAATGGACATATTTCCAGCTAGCAGTTAGGAGATCAGTAGTACAGTGGACTAGCTCACTTTTGTAGGTTTTAATCCTGCTTATAATGGAGGAACACGGCATGACTTCTTTTTGAAGCCGCATTTACAAAATGAGCCATTTTATCTCAGACTGCAGAGAACAAGAATTCTGCTTAAAAAAAAAAAAAAAAAAAAAAAAAAGGAAAATAAGAACTTAACATAAAACNAAAAAAAAAAAAAAGAGGAAATTAAGAAGTTCTCATCAGACTATATTTTTAATGTCCAGGAGATGAATAAAGTTAACTCTTCATTATTTAATAGTTAAGAGTGTCACTGCTGGTATAAGAACAAATCTGACATTATCTGTCTGGTATCTTCAATTTATATGTTTGGAAAGTGACATTTCAGAGGCTCAAAACACCTCATAAAATCCTGATTGCATATATCAGTGCAGAATTTTGTCCTCTGCTCTGTAGGACAGAACATATATTTCTTGAAAAAATTACCAAATTCTATTCTAAAATATAGCCCCTTTTTCTCAGACAACCCAAATATTAATTAATCCAGTTCAACAAAATATTACAGTGCATGTTTAAATCTATAGGATTAATGTGTCTTGAAGAATGATGCCCTAAATTTATGGCTATTTTTATTGGTAGATAAAGTACTTTCATGGAATGATACAATGAATCCTGTAACTGAAACACAGCTCTTGTGGTGTATTATATGTTTTTAGAAGGCAGCAAAACAGCATTTTTCCCGTCATACTTAAGTGTCATTTTTCCTATGTTAAACATCAGGCTTGGCTGATGATTATATGTGTACCCCTTTCTCTGTCTCTCTTCTGTATACATATATATTAATGTCTATATAAACTGCCTTGTTGTAAAAACAGCAATTTTTAATAGATTTTTTTTAGGAGTGTCATTCATTCAATCACTCTATAGTTATAAATACCTGCATTTCAAAATACCATTCATGACAAGATTTCTAAAAATTTTTCAAATTGCAACTATCATTTCTTCATGCAGAGTACAGTTGCATGTATGCTGAGTCACAACTGAAGACAATGGCCTTTTAATGGTAGACTACCAGACAACTAAGCAGTCTGGAAAAAATAGAAATTTGGAAATAATATTCATTTTCACTGGGTGGTAAGGTGTTTACAGCTTTGGGAGATAAAGGAAGAGTTTATGAACATTTGTCAGATTGTTTATTATTTCTGTATTTTTTGACTGTTAAGCACTACTTTTCTAAGCCATACCTACCATGTAGGTATGTAGAGATGGTTAGTTCCAAGCACTATGGAAGTTAGTCACTTTGCACACTTGGACTTGGGCAAAGGACTGAAGATCAGGCATAGTCAGTTCGATTAAGTGTTATTTTTGGTTATTAGTGTGTTTAGAATGTGTTTAGAACTAAACACCTTGAAAATAATCTTAGGTACTTGCCAATTCTTTTGTGGATTGAATGGTCTTTTTTTTTTTTTTTTTTAATGTGAGTGATGAAACTGAATTTCTCAAGTATTGAAAATAAAATACCAAAGATGAGCCTTAACATTCTGGTCATTTTAAATGTAACTTTTTAAAGCCATATAGGTCATATAAATTGCCTTTCAGCATGAACATGTTGAACAGATGCATTTATTATGACTGTATGATCACGAGAACAGTGAGTGATCTTTTCACAGATTAGGGGTAAGGACCCAGACTGCTGATCTCAGCATTATGCTGTTATCTGCAATATATGAAATCTTGAGGAGATTATATTCCAGATTTTAAATCAAACTTCTGTGAAGAATCTATAGAAATGCTTTACATAGCATTTGTTTTTGTACTTTTTTTTTTTTTTTTTTTACTCGTATCGTCCTAAACATACTTAGAGAACATAACTAACAGGTTTTATTCTTAAGAATAGTCTTATTGGTCAAATACAACGTGAAATGTAATCTAACATAGGTATTTAACTTTTTGATCATTTGATGATTTGATGATTTTGATACATAGAACAAGATAAATTAACCTTTAATTGATACAGCTGTTCAGAATAATCTTCCTCAGTCTTCACCAGATAAAGTACCTGCCATCCATATAATTAAAAGTCCCAACTCATGGAAATTTTACATAATTTAGTTTATTTTCAATTAACACAAACTTCTAATCACTGATTTGCAGACAATAAGAAAAGATACAACATAAATAGTTAAGCACACAGTCAAGTAAATACCTTTTTTCCACCTTCCTCCCCTCTCCATAGTCTCGACCTCCCTAGGTTTTGCCATGGGTTACCTTCATTAGGTCTCAGATCCTTTGATGAGATGACAGGTGATGAAGGAGGTTCTCGTTTCCATTTTTCCTTGCTTTATAAGTAGTTTTCTTCTGCCCCAGTGTGTATTGCCCAAAGGCTGCAGTCCTTAGTGATGCCCCTGCTCTGGCTGGGGCTCAGGATAGCATTGTTTTAATTCTTATATTTTCTGCATTGTATTTCAAAGCCTTTTTATTTTTATCTATATGTGAAATGGTGAGGTGAGGAGGCGAGTTTGGTGATTCATCAGTTTGGTGAGACAGCATCACCAACTCAAGTCTAGTTACATGTTGCCTTTTTAACTTGATTTTCTGATTGAACTGTTTATTTACAGTGTACACACTTCAGAGATGAAGATCTGAACCTTACAGGTGTGTGAAGTGCCTAGAACATTATAGCTTTCTACCTCTTTTAGATATTCTGGGAACCCCTGTAGTGCAAGGAATTAACTACCACCAGCATCAATGTTCTCTTATTGTCTGCAGTAATATCACTTAAAAGTGGTTTTGGGAGACCTTCCTTGTAATTTTCAATATGTTTATATTCTTTTGGCATCAGGTGTTTGCTCTTTCACTGCTTCACTTTCAGTCTGCTATTTGTGACTGAAAAGTGACAAGCAGTCTCTAGGCAAACATGTTCATGCCTTTATTTACTGAGCTTCCCATTAAGAATTACTTTCCACAGGCATGAAGTTACTATAATTGCCTAGACATTACTATGAAACATAACCAATTACACTGATCATATTTAGGGTTCATTTAAAAAATATTATTATTCTTTTGTAAAAATAATTATTACAGAGTTTAAAAGAAGGGAACATATTTATTTTTGATTGATTTTAACTGACAAGTGACAAATTCTGCTCTCTTCAGCTATCTAATATATCTGTTGCGGTATTTCAAATCTTACAGGTGACCTGTATCTTTGGGCTTCTTTTTGGAGGAAATCTCAACACAAGACGGAGGAAAAAACAGAGAACAAAACAGAGTTGCAATGTAGTCATGTTAGAATACTGTTAGGAAAAACAGGACTTATAAAGTGTTACCAGGGTTTGATCCAGGCATAATCTTGAGTTTTAATCATCTAAAACCCCCACCTAAAAATGTTAACACAATTCAGAATCATGAAAAAACTCTCAAAACATTGAAGTACCCATTCTGGAAATGCCCACAGAAAACTGCAGCTCAAATCAGGACTTCATGCAATACCAAAACTTCTGATTGCTGCTCTGTCCTTAGAGTGATCATCTGTCTAGCTTGCCTTTTTAAGTAAATTAGCCATGAAGAGTTGGCAGTTTTAGTGACTCCAGATATCTCCTTTCAGAATAGCTGTTATACTTCCTTTGATAAATGGAGTATATTTCTCAGAAAGCTTAAGTCTTTTTTTCTTACCTTTTTAAAAGAGATGTATATGCTTGCTTGTCTACTCTGGTGCAAAATCAAAATCTCTGTCATCTATTGCCTTAAAATTTACATTATGAATCACAGTAATGTGATGTGGTGTGTGGTGAGTTAACCCTGACTAGCTGACAGATGCCAAACCAAACCACTTTCTCATTTTCCCCCTTTTAACAGGACAGGGGAGAAAATAAGATGAAAATGCTTAAGGGTTGATATAAGTATAGGGAGATCGCTCACCAGTGACTGTCACTGGCAAACTAAACTTGACTTGAAGAAGATGAATTTAACTTCTTGCCAATTAAAATGCCAATTAGATGTGGATAGTGAGAAATAAAGACAAAATTAAAACAAAACCTTCCCTGCACTACCCCTTCTAGGTTCAGCTTTACTTCTTCATTACTGATTCCTTTATCTAGGGTGGAAAACCTACTTGGCCATGTGTCGTGGTTCTACCACAAATGTAGCGATTTTGGACAAAAGATTCTGAGAGAAGTCACAAACACACCCCAAAATGAAGAAAACACACAAATATCACAGTTNTGCAGTGGCTAACGGGAGACGCCGTGGCCAGCCAGAAGCAGTGCGCGGGCCAGAACTTTACATCCGGTGTTGGCGGTGCCCTTAGCGCCATGCGCCCTGGTCCTGATGCCCCGTGGCTGCGGCGTCCCGGGCACTGTGGCCCCGCCCGGGTGTTGCGCAGCCGCGCTGCCATTCAGCCACATCCCCAGTGCCGCTGCTGGGCTGTTGCTGCTACTGGCACTGCCCCGCCGCCAGCCCGCAATGGCCACGCGGTCGGTTCGCATGCTCGACAACATGGCAGCGTCCAGCCAGAATCGTCACGTTCCGGCACCACTGCCTGTGCCACTCCCACCGGCTATGCCGAGCGGCGCCGCCACTTCGGTCGCTCCACTGCTGCAGCCGTGCCGGGCTCCTGCACTCTTGCACTCGCGGCCGCCGGCACACCCACCCCCCCATCCGCGCGGGCACTGCGCCAGCCACTCCCGCCACCGCCCCCGCCGGGGGAAGGGGGGGGCCTCCCCTGGCCGCGCCGCTCCGCACAGCACAGCGGGAAAAGGGGACCACCGAAATGGTGCGGGCGCTGCCTGCAGCCTCGCACCACTGGCCCCTGGGCAGGCTTCCCAGCCCACACGGGCGGGGGGTCCCCTCCCTGCCCACCGGACCCCACACGGCCATGCAGCACAGCAGGGGGAAGGGGACCACCGAAGCCGGTGAGGGCGTTTTTACTTTACGTTTTTTAACCCTACGACACCATGTACTCCCCACAGGTGGCAATACCTTTTGGATATATACACATGCTCTGATGTGGGGTCATTTACAGCCTGCAGATTAGATTTTTATTATGGCATGGACTTCTTCACGAGCTCCAGGGGAATCTCTATTCCAGCACCTGGAGCACCACCTTCCCCTCCTTCACTGGTTTGAACTAATTAGCCCTGCTGAAGAGTATCATGTTTAATTCAGATAGCGTTGGATCATGGAGTTCTACGTATAACTGAGCCTTTGTGTAAATTTTTGCAGGAGCAAAGTTTGAATTTCATACCACTCCAACAAATAAACCCTGTGTGTGCCAATTAATACTAGGCTTTATATTCAGACAAAGCTGAAATGCAGCCTTAAAAAATTATGATATTTTCGTGTGGGAGAAAAGTAGAATGAAAATTTTAATTTCTGCTGCTTTAAACACATGTTTGCTTGGTGTTTATTTTGTTGAGTGAAATAGTTTCATCAGCGTAGAAAGATCCTATAAGCAAGCCAACTTTCATTTGGCATAGCAATTTTACATCTTAGCTATCATCTTAGCAGGACAATCTTTAAAGAATTACTTGACTTTCTAAAAAGCAATGGACCATGACACCTTCAGTTGTTAAACTCTTGGAGTAGAACTCCTTATTCTAAATTAATTTCATACTTTTGTGTAACACATGTCATGCATGGCATAGAAATGCCCAGTGGAAAAAAAATATATATAGAATAAAACTTTATCTGAGTTTAGAATTACTGTCCAAACCTTTTTAGAATTGATAGAACTAAATTCAAAATTATTGAAGTACACACCTTGACCTAACACTTAGTTTTTGAAGAAAGTTATGCTTTTCTTACTTTTCAGTGTATAGTGTCACTTTTTTGAAGCTGTGGGGTGACAGATAAAGTCAGAAAAGAAGAGATAAGTCTTGATGGTTTCCAGAAGGCCCCAACACGTGGGGAGACATTCCCAGAAACTGATAAAAAACTGGGTGGACCAAAAAATAGGGTGAGATGAGCATCTTCTTTCCCTGGATACCCTGAAGGCATGAAACCAGACATAATCTTGGGCTTCTCTCTCCATCTTTTGTCTGTTCCAAAGCAATAGTCTGACATCCCCAAAAGGGTTTTTCAGTGTGCCTGACTTCACTTAAATAAGGTCTGAGAGAAAAAAATATATAAAAGAAATTTGGACCTAGAGAAAAATTGGGAAGAGATGTTCCAACTATATTTGCAAAGGTGACTGACACATACCATTCGTCCTTCCACTCCACATGGAATATCTTGGGGTGTGCTATTATCAACTCATTTTTTCTTTCCTTCCTTTCTACGTTTAATGCTATGCTTTGCTAAGTGAGTTTCACTGTACATGGTTAAAGTCATTTTGCTGTTGTGTCTCAGGGTGGGCGATTATTAAATGATGTTACTTTCTTTTTTTTATACTTAGCATTTTGTTTTGCTCTAAGTTTTGTGTGTATCATGATTAAGTTTTGTGCAACAGTTAAGTGGATTTTGCTGTCTAATTTGTGTTACTGTTAGGTTTACTGTGAGGTTCTGTTAAAGCCTAAGATTTTTGAGTATTTTGCTCAAGTGTGGATATTTTCTGTTAGCAAAATACTTTTAGTTACCCTCCTTTAATATAGGAAGTTTTGTTATTAAGTTGCTTCGTGCCCCTCTGTGTGACTTGCTAGTAGGTTGCTTGTACATAGCCACAATACAGCTTTTGCAGTTAAAACGTTATGAAAGGCATATTGAATCATCCTAAATTATCATGATATGGTATTAGTAAACTTGTTATTTTGTGAACTAATCAGAGTAGATCAGTGATATTGTGGTGCTGATAGATGTTGACAGCAAAGTAACACAGAGCAGGGCTCTTTGAGGGGGTCTCACTCTCTCTTTTGCTATTTCATGATGTCTAGGACAAACTCCCTGTCTAAAATCAGTGAATCTGATAATAAAAAGTCTAAACTTCTAACAGACTGTTTTAGACATAATCGCCCGGGGGGGGAGAGATGCTGAATAGCTGCGATTTTGTGAAGTCCCTGAAAAAAACTTCCTGTCTAAACTCAGTGAATATGTTAGTGAAAGTTCTGAGTTAAATAAACCCCTAACAGACTGGTTTAGACATCTTTTGGGGGNGCTTTATATTCAGACAAAGCTGAAATGCAGCCTTAAAAAATTATGATATTTTCGTGTGGGAGAAAAGTAGAATGAAAATTTTAATTTCTGCTGCTTTAAACACATGTTTGCTTGGTGTTTATTTTGTTGAGTGAAATAGTTTCATCAGCGTAGAAAGATCCTATAAGCAAGCCAACTTTCATTTGGCATAGCAATTTTACATCTTAGCTATCATCTTAGCAGGACAATCTTTAAAGAATTACTTGACTTTCTAAAAAGCAATGGACCATGACACCTTCAGTTGTTAAACTCTTGGAGTAGAACTCCTTATTCTAAATTAATTTCATACTTTTGTGTAACACATGTCATGCATGGCATAGAAATGCCCAGTGGAAAAAAAATATATATAGAATAAAACTTTATCTGAGTTTAGAATTACTGTCCAAACCTTTTTAGAATTGATAGAACTAAATTCAAAATTATTGAAGTACACACCTTGACCTAACACTTAGTTTTTGAAGAAAGTTATGCTTTTCTTACTTTTCAGTGTATAGTGTCACTTTTTTGAAGCTGTGGGGTGACAGATAAAGTCAGAAAAGAAGAGATAAGTCTTGATGGTTTCCAGAAGGCCCCAACACGTGGGGAGACATTCCCAGAAACTGATAAAAAACTGGGTGGACCAAAAAATAGGGTGAGATGAGCATCTTCTTTCCCTGGATACCCTGAAGGCATGAAACCAGACATAATCTTGGGCTTCTCTCTCCATCTTTTGTCTGTTCCAAAGCAATAGTCTGACATCCCCAAAAGGGTTTTTCAGTGTGCCTGACTTCACTTAAATAAGGTCTGAGAGAAAAAAATATATAAAAGAAATTTGGACCTAGAGAAAAATTGGGAAGAGATGTTCCAACTATATTTGCAAAGGTGACTGACACATACCATTCGTCCTTCCACTCCACATGGAATATCTTGGGGTGTGCTATTATCAACTCATTTTTTCTTTCCTTCCTTTCTACGTTTAATGCTATGCTTTGCTAAGTGAGTTTCACTGTACATGGTTAAAGTCATTTTGCTGTTGTGTCTCAGGGTGGGCGATTATTAAATGATGTTACTTTCTTTTTTTTATACTTAGCATTTTGTTTTGCTCTAAGTTTTGTGTGTATCATGATTAAGTTTTGTGCAACAGTTAAGTGGATTTTGCTGTCTAATTTGTGTTACTGTTAGGTTTACTGTGAGGTTCTGTTAAAGCCTAAGATTTTTGAGTATTTTGCTCAAGTGTGGATATTTTCTGTTAGCAAAATACTTTTAGTTACCCTCCTTTAATATAGGAAGTTTTGTTATTAAGTTGCTTCGTGCCCCTCTGTGTGACTTGCTAGTAGGTTGCTTGTACATAGCCACAATACAGCTTTTGCAGTTAAAACGTTATGAAAGGCATATTGAATCATCCTAAATTATCATGATATGGTATTAGTAAACTTGTTATTTTGTGAACTAATCAGAGTAGATCAGTGATATTGTGGTGCTGATAGATGTTGACAGCAAAGTAACACAGAGCAGGGCTCTTTGAGGGGGTCTCACTCTCTCTTTTGCTATTTCATGATGTCTAGGACAAACTCCCTGTCTAAAATCAGTGAATCTGATAATAAAAAGTCTAAACTTCTAACAGACTGTTTTAGACATAATCACCCGGGGGGGGAGAGATGCTGAATAGCTGCGATTTTGTGAAGTCCCTGAAAAAAACTTCCTGTCTAAACTCAGTGAATATGTTAGTGAAAGTTCTGAGTTAAATAAACCCCTAACAGACTGGTTTAGACATCTTTTGGGGGAGTGGGACACTGAATAGCCTTAAAATATATATATTAATACCCATAGGACAGAAATTATTCCCCTATATGTGACAGAAGTATGCAACAGAAGAGTTGGAGTCTGGTATCTTTGGCTTAATTAGTCTGTTAAAACAGACGTGATGATGTGGTAAAGTAGCTATTTGATCACCTTGGCTATATCTGTATTACTAAATATAATAGTCTAGTGACCATTTTTTAGTCTTGTGGTTAAGTAGCACACCATATTTTTTCCACTAGTCTAAGCTTTTTCCTCCCATAGAACATATATAAAATGACCCAAAACCAATATTATATTCTTATTCATGCTCGCAAATCATTGTGTGCCATTTGGTATGGGTCAAAATTATACCAGGATATCTTATGCACATATATGATACATTCATAATGCCAAAAGAAAGTCATAACCATGGAAAATTATTTCATTCAAATTATTTAGTATTCATTACAATTAGTGGATATATCCTGATGACATGGATCAGAGTATTAAAGAAGTCAATTTAGATAGTAAATAAAAAGATAAATACATATATAGTGTTACAAACTAGGCACAGCTCTTAACAGAGTGTTATATTCTTAACAGTCAGGGTAATTTAATTTGATTGTTACAGAAAAACATGCAATTAGTATTCTGTGTTTTTACTTTTTTTTGTGTCAAGAAATGCAGAGTTAGCTGGAACAGGGACATATGATGCCCCACAATTTATTAATGTAATACTAAGTTCTGTTAACTTTGCACACAATTGACACAGTATCACCTTGCTTCTAGTAGACTGATTTTAATGAGGTTTCTATCAGGTTAATCAGGATAATAAGTCTTTTTTAAAGCCATTTATATTTCTATAAGCATTTTCATTTTCCCGTTTGTCCCACTCAACAAAAATGAAAATACATCAGTAATTTTTATTGGTTGTTAGCCATCACGTACATTTAAATAAGGCTTTGCTAGGGACAAGTGATATACAAATCTTGTGCTGAAACCTTCACACTTCGTTATTTACTGCAGTTGTCCAGCAAGGGATTTATAAGTTTAGTGTGAGGCTGGACAAGACAGTTGAGCTGATCTAATGATGTTGAAAAAGTATCCAAATTCCCCTTCTGCTCTTTAAAGAAGAGTCCTGTACTTCTCCTTTTCTTGTTTCATCCCTGCTGCATGTTTAGTCTTTTGATGAACTGTGACTAAATGAAAATCAGTACCACAGGTAGCACAGGGGTATTGAAAGTGGCTACGATCTTAGTCACTTGAAATGTTATAAATGCAAGGCTGATATCAAGTACACAAACAATTGAAACTAATTTCTGAAAAAATAGTTTTGCAAGGAAAAGGAAAATCAAACAGTACAACTACAACCTGCATGTTCAGAATTATGCTTCTCCTTTTCCTGTGAAATAGAGAATAGAGAAAATACACCCCATCTTGAGCACAACTATTAGGAAAGACATTCTCTCATTCTCTTCCCCCAATTTCTCTTCTCCCCTTCGCGTCTTCTTACTCTTCTTGCCTCCCCCACCCCTCAATATGCATAGCTCAGAAATCCAATTAATTAGCCAGGTATGGTCATTAATTAATTAGAACATTAATAAATTAATTAGGTATGGTGATTTTGAAAAGGGTCAACCAATAAAGTCTAGTTTGAAGAAAAGCCATTTTCCACCCAATTTTTCTGTGAAAAATCTGCCTCATTCATTGTGCTTTTCCTCCACTAGCCAGAAAAGAAAACAAACAAACCAGCAAAAAAACCCAAATATTGAACCCAAAAACCTAAAACACCTTTCCAACAGAATTTAAAGAGTTACACATCTATTAACAGATACTGGTTTGGCTGTTTCCTTCATAATTTGAACTGCTATATCATTTTTGTCTTCTTGTGCATGAGCACTCAAAGATAATTGCTTTAAGGCATATTCATTTAAGGAGGAGCTTTGCAAAATGACAGCAAATCCTTTTTGATTAGTCTCAAGGGATTACAATTCGGTAACCAAGATATTTTTTTTTTTTGAATAGTGAACTTAAATGAGCACTCCATCTTCATCTAGATGCAACTGTCTCAAAAGTTAGTAGTGTCATAAATGACCATAAATGAACTGAGAAGCTGAAAAAAAAAAAAAAAAAAAAAAAACCAGGAGAGATTTTTTTTCTTAAAATTTTTCAAACTGGAATTCTTCCTTTTTGGTTTGTAATTTATTTTTAAACTTACTTAAAAAGTGTATGATTGGCTTGGAAAAAACATTCCAGTTCTGCACTGTTTTCCTTCTTATGAAAACTCATGCTTATCAAAAATATAGTTTCTTATTCACTTTGACTTTTTCTCCACTGCTAGGTGTTGACATGTCTTGAGGCTTTCTTATTTCCAGGAATATTCACCAAAACAACTATTTTCATTTTCTGGGTACAAAATTACATTTTATTGTTTTATGTAGCACAGGATAATAGTGTCTCAAAAACAACACTGGAAGATGGAATCTTTCCTTGAGTGCTTGGCTGCATTTCAGGGAAGTGTCTTTCATCAAATTGAAAAAAATAATCTGACAAAAATATTTCTCACAGCACTCAGCAAGATGATATTCAACTGTCCAAAAACACTTGTCTAGTCTCATGACAACTTTGTTTGCCTGATGACCAAAGAAGAGTGTAAAGAGAAAGAGTATAGTTTACTTAAGATGAAGAAAAAACCGTAAGAATCCCGTATTTGGCCACAGAAAAAATGTCCCCGTATTTATAAAAAATGTCATTGTCACTTATAAGTTACCTATAAAATACAGAAGTGACTGAAAACTCATTGCATGTATTGAGCAAACCTAGTGCCATGTTTGGGTATGTTTGTTTTCTCTCTCTCTATATTTGCAGCTAGGAGAGATTCCAGGAAAGAGATTACTACATTGAAGAATTTCTGTATATTGAATACTGAACTGCCATTGATTTAAATAAGATAATTGGTCATTTAATGATACTTTGAGATAAACAAAGAGGGAAAATGCAGATATTGGACCTGACTGCCTGTGCTAAAATATGGTTGTCTTCTAACATGTCTCTGCATCTCAATTTTATGTTTTCTTAACATTACGTAATTTTAAAAGTTTACTAGTAAGCCAGATAAGAACCCAGTAACATTATTAAATATTTGGATGACTGAGATCATTTGTTCTATCCCTTTTTTTTCCCTTCCTATTGGCCTTTTTTTTGTCAATAGACTGAGAATGTTTATTCTGTATCAGATCTGTATGAGATCAAAATTTATAGCAAAACACAAAATTTTAAGTTGTTTTATTAAGAGTCAGCAGTCAAACTTTCTTAGTTTAAACATACTATATAGACCTAGAGAGTACATTTTATAAGAAAGATTAGATGCACTGAAAAACAATGTAAGCTAGGGTCTTTTTGCCATCATGTTGATATTTCTGGAAAAATTCATGCTGATAATGTCTAATAAAACTGCATATTGTTATAAGATTTTACTCAAAAAAAGGTTAAGATGATAGAAAAAGACAAGGTCATGGTAATGTTGCTTTCCTGTTTGCATAAAAATACACCATCTTAAACAATTTGTATCCTCTTATTTCAGAGTTTTTTTATTTATTGAAAAGAAATCTTTGGTGCATTTCAGTAACAATGAGTAAAGGCAGCAATTTGTTGATGTTTTTCTTAGCTGATATCAAAAACTTCATAAATGTATATGAATTAAATAAAAAACTAAATTATGTTTAATTTCTTATTTAGTTCATTTATTATGACATTTTAGTTAACTTTTTGTGCACAATGTTTAAAGGAAATTCATTGCATGTATATTTTATTATATCTATTCAAGTTAGTTTTATTTATTCATCATCAGGTAATGCAAAAAGGATTAATATAAATTATATTCAAGCAAATCACAGAATTTCACATTGAAATCATATTAAAAACAGTTACTAAAAATCATTTTAGGAGTATAATTTCTTGAAATGTAAAGACAAAACTACACTTCTCCCTTATTGAGAGAAGAATTGAAGTCAGAATCTCTGGATTTATCTGCTTGAACTTAAGTAGATATTTTTTCTCCCTTTTCTGTAAGAGACATGGAAAAGTAAGCTCAGTGAAGAGTGGAAAGGAAGTTACATGGATAACTGGCAGAATCTATTTGAGTTTTTTAACAGCAGAACAACCAAAGCTTTTGCTTTTTTCTGCCTTGGATATCTTTCAGAATAACACGCCTGTACAAAAATACTGTCAGCATATATACTTGCTTTAGTAAAATATTTTATTGGGCCTTATTATGTCAAGATTTGGGGTTTTATCTCTTTTATTATTCTATATATACAGTGATGGGATGAAATAAATCATTATTCTTTCAGAGTCTGTTAATATTTGAAAATACAATACAAGTAGTAAGTTTACAGCATTTCAGAAGGAATAACATGACTATATTTTGTGATCCTACTGTAGTATTAATCATGGCACATTGGATTATTGACATCTGACTCTCTGGTCTATTGATGCTAATCATCTGCAGTATGAAGTATGGGAAAGAAGGGAAGGACAAACTGGAGACTTATGCTTTATACTCAAATTCCTTTTCTTTTGGGAGTTTGGAACACTTACTTTCCTTGTGTTTTGGACATAACTAAAATATTTTTTCTTTAACTTTCTGCAAGGATCAGACCTTTATGCAACTACACTTTCTCTTTGAATCAAGCGCTCTATAGAGTTTATGTGGTCAAGATTGAACGGTTTCATTCTTTTATGAAAAGAATGAACTACAGCATCCCCATTTGTTCTATATCCCACCAAAGAGACATAAACTGTTCCAGTCAAGAACTAAACACTCTTAAAGACAATTTAGTGTGATCTAATAATAAAATAATATGAATAATAAACAAT
>VYZS01100565.1:12614-30940 GCA_013400695.1 Neodrepanis coruscans | reverse complement strand
ATCTTACCTGATAAAGCAACATCTAACAAAGGTTATACATTTAGTCATCTCCCCAAAACTAAAACCCAAAATGCTTTTCAGGAGGACTGAACAGCCTGATTTACAGTCTAAGAAAGGTTGACCTTCTAAGCTGTCTGCCATGAGATGGAAGGCCAGGTCATTCTCTATAAATTCTCTTCAGATGCTTGATTTCAACCATTTCTGAAACGTCAGAGTTGCAGCTGTAGAACAAAAATAGAATAGAGAGACACTTGAAATTGTTCAATGGAAAAGCCTAGACTAAGTCAAGTAAGACTTACTTCTAGGCTGTTACCACAAGCATAAATTCAGTATACCTCTGTTGCTTATTTGGAAGCAAGGAACAGTTGCTGGAGCCTAGGAACAGATACAGAATAATCAGTAATCCAACTCTGTGTTACTTCTGCACAAGATCTCACTACTGAAGAGTTTATGGGGAACCTGGTTCAACAGAGCAAATATTTATCTGACTGCCTAAGAACGTTTTACCTCTTCTAAAAAGAAGCCTCTAGGTCAAATAAATCCATCACTGTCTTTTATTGTACGACTCTCACAAGAGAGAAAAAGCTAGAAATTTACTACAAATACTTCAAGATTTGACAAGTTACTTTCAAAGTTTTGGTTTGTGGTAAATATTGCAAGAGCAAATTTACATCACTGCTCAGGCTCTCATAAAGAATAATCTCAAAAATTGATACTTGATACCCTGTATGCATGACTTGCATTCTCACTTTTAACAGAGAAAACAGTTATACCAGTAGCTTGTCTGTACAATGCCAATCATGCAGCTGGTACACAAAGAACGTCTTACTGCAAATGAAGCATGAAAACATGGGAATATTTTGTCCCTTCTGAAACAAGACACTATTGAAAGTGAAAACTATTAGACTTCAGATATAGCCATAGAATCATTTAGGTTGGGAAATACCTAAGGTCATTGAGTCCAACAGTTAATATGGTACTGTCAAATCCACCACTAAACCATGTCCCTAAGTGCCACATCTGCACATCTTTTAAACACCTCCAGGAATGCTGAGCCAACCACTTCTCTGGACCATCTGTTCCAATGCTTTATGACCCTTTCAGTAAAGAAATTTATCCTAATATCCAATCTAAACTTCTCCTGGTGCACCTTGATTGGTCAACACCAGTCTAAGAATACACCATTTAAAATGTCATATTTCCTTTTGCTTTTGAGTACAGAAGTCATTAAAGTGAGAACATGAAAGATGCACACAACCACAAGCACCTTTATCTGGTCAAAGCCATGGTCTGTGTGATTTCCAGCAAAATTCTGTGCTGAAGAAGCCCTCAGGTTTCCATGCATGCTATTTGGCAGCAGTCTGCAGGAACCTGAGGCATTCGTCCCCCATATCACAATTTGATCAGTGAATTCAATTTGATCCAATCCACTGATTCACAGACCAATCTGTGAACTCACACCTGTTTAGATACAGTTTCTTTCATACACTTCTGGCAAAGAGCAAGGCACTGAATAGTGAGGGTCCTTCGCTATCAACCACGTTTCTACCTGAAGGAGACTTGGCAAAGATCTGTTTGCAGCTCTCTACTGGGCAGAGAGAGGAGAGACGCACAGAATGTTCTGGAAAGCACACAGTGATTAAGACTAAAGACAACAAACTTGTTGCAATGCAGGTGAAAAAAATTAGGCAAGGTTTGTTTTTTAAACAATGAAATGGCTAAGCACCAGATTAGGCTGTCAAAAAGGCTGTATAGTCTCCTTCTTTGCATATAGCCAAAATTTCTATGAGTATGGCCCAGTGTGACTCAAGTTGTGTGAACCTTCTGTGAACAGAGGGCTGGACAAGACTACTTCCTGAGGTCCTTTTCAGGCTAGATTACCTGGCAATTCCTGGTCTTTCCCATGAACATTTCGACCCCTCAGACAGGTACTTTATGTTGAAAAAGTTTCTTTAAAATCAACTTAATTGCTTCCTGGGTCAGTCTTGGGGCTTTCAGTTGGCTTGGAGTTGGTTTTTAATTTTGTTTAAATGACAGACTGCACTGCTGACTCTTAAGTCAGAGGAGAAGAAATGGCAATCAAAAAAAGACTGAGATCCAGCAGACTACAATGGGGCTGCTTTTATTTTCTCAGTCCACCCTGACTTGCCACCTGCCTTGGATCTCAACTCACTTAATGGAAAGAAGGCAAGGGGGCTAACCAAGAGATATTCAGCTAATGCCAAAAAAGCACAAAAAAAAAAGACAAAGAAACAAAGATGAAAGAAAACTTGGCAAGAAGGATGAAAGAAACCCCTGTAAGCATTTTCCAGGTAGAAGACCAATAATAATACAAAATGTTTATCGCACAAACCATTTTTCTATTGGATGTTTGTGTGCATCAAGATACCTCAGATGGAAAGTTTTATTTTAAATAGCCCAAAATGCCGTCAGAAAGTATTTCTCCTATTACATGGGCAACCTTAGAACATTGCAGTCCACACCTTCAAATGTCACAGTAGTTAATGAGGAAGTTTCAACACTTTTACAAAATAATTCAAGCATTGTTTCTGATCCAGAACAGAATCAGTGAAGTTGCATATTGAAAAAAATCAGATTACATGTTACATACCATTTCCAGAAGCACTATCAACTTACTCTCTATACCATTTGCTTGCTATTCACTGTATTACCCTGTACAGGACTGAAGAGGAACGCCACTATATGATCCCATGAACAAGGGTTAATTAAGAAAATGTTTCCTATGCCCCAGGCTTCCATTAGCATCTTTACTCCCCCTGTGCTCAGCACTGGTGAGCCCACACCTCAGGTGCTGTGTCCAGTTCTGAGCCCCTCACTGCAAGGAAGATATGGAGGTGCTGCAGCATGTGCAGAGAAGGGCAACCAGAAGAAGCTGTTGAGAGGTCTAGAGGGTAAGTCCTATGAGGAGCAGCTGAAGGAGCTGGATTTGTCTAGCCTGGAGAAAAGGAGGCTCAGGAAAGACATCATTACTCTCTAACTACCTGAAAGGGGTTGCAGCCAGGTGGGGGATCAATCTCTTCTCCCAGACAGCTAGGGACAGGATGATAGGACATAGTCCTAAGTTGCACCAGAGCAGGTTTTGGTTGGACATCAGATGGAATTTCTTCACAGAAAGGGTTGTTAAACATTGGAATGGCCTACCCAGGGAGGGGGGGAGTCACTGTCCATGAAGGTGTTCAAGAAACAACTGGATGTTGCACTTAGTGCCACAGACAAGTTGATATGGTGGTGTTTGGTCAAAGATTGGACTCGATCTGAGGTCTTTTCCAACCTAACTGTGATTCTGTGATTCTGTCTTGCACTCATCATGGCAAATTAGCTACTTTCTAGTGGTGCAACACTGTCAGTGTGGCATTCATCAGCTTGTCACATCGTTGCAAAAGATACGAGCCTTGAAAAATGGGAAACCTGTTTTGAAATTAATCCTCATCTTTGGCAGTTGATGTTCAGCAGTGTAAGCACAAGCAAATCCTCGCTGCATTTTTGTTAAAAAAAAATTACAAAAGCATTTTTCAACAAGGANTAATTAAGAAAATGTTTCCTATGCCCCAGGCTTCCATTAGCATCTTTACTCCCCCTGTGCTCAGCACTGGTGAGCCCACACCTCAGGTGCTGTGTCCAGTTCTGAGCCCCTCACTGCAAGGAAGATATGGAGGTGCTGCAGCATGTGCAGAGAAGGGCAACCAGAAGAAGCTGTTGAGAGGTCTAGAGGGTAAGTCCTATGAGGAGCAGCTGAAGGAGCTGGATTTGTCTAGCCTGGAGAAAAGGAGGCTCAGGAAAGACATCATTACTCTCTAACTACCTGAAAGGGGTTGCAGCCAGGTGGGGGATCAATCTCTTCTCCCAGACAGCTAGGGACAGGATGATAGGACATAGTCCTAAGTTGCACCAGAGCAGGTTTTGGTTGGACATCAGATGGAATTTCTTCACAGAAAGGGTTGTTAAACATTGGAATGGCCTACCCAGGGAGGGGGGGAGTCACTGTCCATGAAGGTGTTCAAGAAACAACTGGATGTTGCACTTAGTGCCACAGACAAGTTGATATGGTGGTGTTTGGTCAAAGATTGGACTCGATCTGAGGTCTTTTCCAACCTAACTGTGATTCTGTGATTCTGTCTTGCACTCATCATGGCAAATTAGCTACTTTCTAGTGGTGCAACACTGTCAGTGTGGCATTCATCAGCTTGTCACATCGTTGCAAAAGATACGAGCCTTGAAAAATGGGAAACCTGTTTTGAAATTAATCCTCATCTTTGGCAGTTGATGTTCAGCAGTGTAAGCACAAGCAAATCCTCGCTGCATTTTTGTTAAAAAAAAAATTACAAAAGCATTTTTCAACAAGGAATGGGGGCAGACAATGCCAGTCCTTGAAGTCTGAAGGAAATTTTGGGGATATCCAAACCCTGAAATGCTGAATAACAAGTTCAAAGTCACATTTTGTCATTGTCTTAGAGTTATTTTAGATAAGGAAGTTAAAAGACAGTAAACATGCAGGTAATTCTTCTTCCTTGTAGGCAGACATGGCAGTACACTGTCAAGGGCATCTTTGTAATAAACATTTTATTCACTTTTAAAAGTAGCCAAAATAAGCATAATTTTGAATTTCAATAAATAGATTACATAAAAATGTTATTGGCACACTGTACAGAAACAAATGTCAAATTAACTTTCTGGCACTGTGCTGCCAGACGTGTGCACTGTGCACACCCTTGCCTTCTCGCAAGCCTTTGCTTCCAGAAAACTCACAGGAGTGTCTGTGATAGTCAAAAAATGCCTATTAGCTATTGTTCTGTTTTTTTCCTAAGGGAATTAATTCTTCTGCAAGTTGTGTCATATTAGTGTGATTTACATACTCATGTGTATATATATATACATATATATATATAGTGAAGTGGTCAAAAAAAATTATGAACTACAGAAGCAGACATGTATGCTTTTTTCTGTATTGCACATTCTTACTGATGATGGGGTTAAAGAACAGGTTTAAGGTAGAAAAAGAGTAATTTAGAAATATAACTATCAAGAGATTTAAACAGAAGGTTGCTTTGGAATTTCAATAATCAATTTCTGAACAACTAGTAAGTTTTACATACAGCTTCACATTTGCACAGGAAAATTATAATTCCAGAAAAATTAATTTGTTCCAAATAATTTGGAGGGATGGATACACACCATTAGTAAGATGGCAACCACAAAAACATGAGCATAAAGATGTGGCAAATTGATAGCCAGTAAGAAAAACTGCTCCCTGTATTCTCCTGTCGAAACTAAAAATGAGGGAAGATGGCTAAAACCAATACAAAACAAAAAAATACCCCACAACAATCCCACATCATATATTGGATAGCCCAAACTGACACCTTAGCCCTGCTGTCCCATGGTGATCTCCTGTGGCCTCTGATCCAAGCATAGGACTATGAGTCAAGGCTCCTGAGCCAAACCCCAGCCTTAGTAATGACTCAGTGGAAGTGCTTGGACAAGCCACAGCAGACAATTTAAAGATACAATCTCAACTTAGAAATAAGATACCACAATTGTAAAGGGCACAGGCATTTGTGTCTCTGGCAAATAGTTGCAGACTCTACTTTTTGTTGTCTTGATTCATGTTTTCAAGTTCATTTTACCACATAACCATTGTTTCATGCAACACAGATTTAACAAAACATTTGCTGTTAAATATTTTATAATTAACGTTTGAAAAGCTTCTTTGTACTTCCAAAAATAAAAGTATTCCTATTTAGCTATAAAATCCAAAGCAGTGAAAGCCATACACCTACTAAATACCACATATGCTCCTAGTGGTTTGTGCAGCAGTGGGCCACCACAGAGACACCAACCTCTGCCCCACTGTGATTCCCTTTCCTTGCCTCACACAGGAGTGATTTCCTAACAGGGCGCCCACTGCAACTGGTCCCAGACTCCTGAAACAGGAGCAGAGATGAGGCATTTTTTTTAACACAGACTTTCAAGACAGATGAGGAAAACCTCAAACACCAAGATTCTTTCCCTCAGGCACATTGATGACCACACTGGAAGGCACCAGGGAAGAACAAAAAGCAGGAGCAGCAGCAGTTCTATGGTATATTACAGAAAACTTTCTATTTCATCCTTGTGTTCTGTTACTGCTTTTTCCCCAATTTGTACATCAGAAAAACTTGGTATATCTCAACCAGGAGGCCACAAGTTCCTAAGAGTAAAAAGTAATAATGTTAAGTCTTTTGTTGCAAAAAGTTTCACAGTAATATCACATGGCTCAGGCACTATCAAGAAATGAAGATTCCCAGTTTAAAATGGAAAAAAATCCTGAAACTATTTACCCCCCTACTCCCACTCCTTAAAAATGCTGTAAAGCTTCAGAAGGAGTTATTAATCTGTCATTGCAAGGAATCAGGCTTCAATCTGTAACCCAGTTGAAACTCATTAAGCAGCAGCAATCTCTTTGCTGACACTGTCATTTAATTTTGAAGGTTTGACTTAAGCAGAGGATGAAGGGGGCAAGGGGCAGGAAATACATCCATTTTGGAAGATGTATTGTGGGCTCAGAGACCCCGCAATAGCTACAAGGAGTGCTGTTAACTATAGATAAGCCTGTTTTCTTACTAGGAACATTTTGCTATCCCAGCCTCAGACCTACACTTGTTTGAAGAAGTAATGGATATTTGTGGAGGCCTTCATCCTAAAAACCATTTATGGAAGCTTCTGACTAGGACAGAGGCCCCAAAAAAAGTCTAAGGAAGAAAAGAACAGGAAGAATTTTGAGTAAGGTGAATAAAGTAAAATCTGCATCAGAAAGGCTTTCAATTGCCTCAAGGAGAACTTTCCAGAGCTTCTCTTCCCAAGGGTCTTTTTGCACCAACACCCTTATATTTACTAACAACACAATCTTCTACCTGTATAAAAGACAAAGGTTTTGAATTGACTGGATTTTCAAGGAAATCTTTTTTGCTGAGGCAAGCCCCATGCTCTGTTGCTGTGGGCAGAAAACTGACCAGCACTTGTAAACAAAATGGGTTATGATTTACAGAGAAATGCACTAACCCAAAAGACAGAAATAGCAGCAAGATGATAACTCTGGCTTTCTGTGATCATTATGCCTGGCCACAGAAGTCTTGCTATTACAGCATCCAAACACACACAATCCAACAGAAGATCTTTCTCATCTCATAGGAGCAATCTGCTGCTTTACAGACATCTCCCAAAACAGAATCAAGAAGCCATGTTCCCTCTTCTTCACATTTCTGAGTGTACAGGCCTTCCCACAAACACACCGCAATTCTCAATCCCACTCTACAGATATTCTGATATCTATCCCACTTTACATGCTAAGAACCAATAAAAAAGCCAGTAAATACTCTTCTAGGACCTTACAGGCAGCTGAACAGAGAATCAAAGAAATCTACTATTACATACATAGTGCAAAATTTAAGCAGTTGTTTTAGTTCCAACTGCAGAGGCCAGCCAAGACTGCTGCCACAGCCTGCAGTACATGACATTTCTGTCTTCCTGACTGATTCTGTGACTCTGTGATTCCCATGAGATAGAGAAGAAGAAAGAATGTACTTTGAGCTGCAAAAAGAAAAGCCATCCAAAAGTTCAGCCTGTCCAGAGGTCCCACAGCTGTGATTCCAAACCTTCTACATAGCCTGTTACCACCCTCCTTCTTTCCTCCTAAACTGGTACAAGTTTACCTTTATCGAGCTAGGCTCACCCTACAGTTCACTAATTTCTTGCTCTGCTCCCACGACAGAGTGACTTCTTGCTTGCACCCAACAGATCTTGGGTACTGCTGCAGACTGACATTTTTGCCATCCTTTACATCTTTTTTAGTGTCAGCAGTGCCAGCATGGTGCCCAAGCAATTATACTCATTGCAGCTCTCCACTGCATTCCACCTCAACTGTAACCCCAGCATGTCTCACTAGTGGCACAGAGATGGTTGGGAACCTATGATTTCGTGTCCTCTCCAAAGCCAAAGGTGGAAGCTGAGTGCTAATAAAATCAGATTTATTAGAGATGAAGAGCAGCCAATTACCGCTGTATGGAATAATCTGATCCACTGCCATCCAGGGCATCTACTGACATCACAGGGTTTTGGTGCAAGACCCCTTGGCAGGGGAGAAGAAGATAGGGAGTAAAAGGCCCTTCCAAAGGCTGATCCCACTTAACAAGCAAAAGCGCTGTGTACCCCATGAACTTGCTCTTTTTCAAGATATTTTAAGTGCATAAAGCATATTTTTATGTTGTCTTTTGGCTATCCATTCCTCTCCCTTGCATATACTCTCAAAAAAATACAACCTCAAGAACAAACATAAGAGATTCTCAGGTTGAGACGAGGTTTTTCCACACAAACATTTTCAATACAACACTAAAATCTTGGGTTTGGACATATGCAAAATAGTCACTATAAAGCAATTCTTGCATCACAAGGTAGAGTAGTACCCTGTCAAGAAGATAACAAGCTAAAAGAAAGATCTTCATTTCACTCACTTCATTCCACTGCACTTTCAGGGCTGTTTCAGATAATCACCAAAATAGCCTCCAAACTTCCTTAAGTTGTCTTTCATTACTTGATTTATATCAATTCAAAAATACCCATTTTTATCAATACAGCTATGTCTAAGTAGTTCAGCCAGAAAATTGCTTAAGTCAACTTGCCCTTTAAATAATTAACTGTACTGGTATTTATAAAACCCTCAGAATTTATACATCTTTCCCCAGAAAGAAGAACAACTCCAACTTCATATGAAACTAGAGGACACCTATGAGGTAGCACAGTGTTGCAGCACTGCTGCTCACTATGCACATCCTTGACCATTTTTGCATATACAAGTTTAAATAACCTGTTGTATTATTGCTCAGATGTAACCTTCATGGCCTTTTCTTTTCACTTTTCCATTTAGACTTTTTCAAGTGAAATACAGTATCAGTTAATTCTGGCTTCAACTCACGTTCACTTCTCCAAAGATTCTCTTTTCTTAGAATAAGAAAGGCTTGGCAAATAATACAAGTGCCAGTAATGACATGCAATACCACATAATGAGTTTTGTCCAGCTTACAACTGCCATCCCATATCACAAAAAAAAAAACCCTCAATGGACAGCAATGTAGTTGCTAGGGCTCTGGTATTAGATAGGTAGTTGAAATTAACAGAACAAAAAAACATCAAAACAATGGTACCTCCAGATAAAAGGTTACTCCATCCTGCCCTTCAGTGCTGAGAAAATCTACATTCATCAACATTGCTCATCAAGAGAGCTACCCTCGGAGAACATGCTAAACTTTACAAATAGATTTTTATTTTTTAAAATTACATGCTAGTACTATTGCTTTTGGACAACATGGTTAAGAGATGGATGATTAATTAGATTCCTGGAGAAATGCCTCTTGAAACTTTAAGAGGTATTAACTCCAAGATTTGTTACCATATGAATTTGAAGGTTAAATGGGAGTTGATGTGTGCTCATTAATACCCTCAGTACAAAAGCTGGATTAGTAGCTAACATACAAAGGCTGCAGATTTACTTCAATGAAGGTAAAGTACCTAGAGCAACTCATTGCAAGCTTCTATTTTGCCTTCACCAAACTTAGTTTTGGTACCACCACCCTGTATATCTTGATATTTAGGGAAGCCACTAAGAGTGGTGAATGGCTCTTGCCCCGAGCCAGCAACAGACACAGCTGTCATCTCTTCCTCTTCCAAACAGTCAAGTGCTAAAACGAAGAGCAACCAGTCAGAGCCCAGATTTTTCCATTTCTCCCATTTCTGCTCTAAGCACCAAGTCAGAAGATAAGTAACTTTTCCTTTCACCCCACTGCTTGAGACTTCCAGATCAACCAAGCATTTTCAGCCCAACATGATACTATTTACCTCAGAAGATGCATTTTAATATGTCTCAAAGTATTACAGTTGAGTTCATATATACACCACAGGCAGACGCTGAATCTCCTCTGTGCAATCTATATTAAAAAAGCCACAGATATGGTATAAATGAAGTTCATTTTTTGCAGACACTGAAAGTCCCTGAAGCACTTTGTGGTGGTTTTACCACAAATTCAGTGATTTTGGAGCAGAGACTCTGAGAGAAATCACAAACACACCCCAAAAATGAAGAAAACACACAAAAATCACAGTTTATTTTGCGCAAACACCAAAACCCGACAAATAAAGTGCAAGACAGACAAACAAATTAAATTTTTCCAGGGCCCGCGTTTGGGGTGAGGACGCTCTGGAGATAGTGCTTGTCTCTCTCTCCCTCTGAGCCCGGCTGAGAGACTCCACGGTATTTAGAAGGGAGCGCGTGGTCTCGAGAGCCCCTTAGCCTTGAACCTCTGCCTGGTTTCAACTGAGGGAACAACTCAAGAAGATTACAAAAACCGCGCACCCCCTTCCCTCCCTTTTAGCCCGAGGAGAGATTTANCCTAAGGGGTGGTGTTTCCAAGCTGCCTGGGGATCTGCACGCCTGGATATATATTTCAACATCCCAGCCAGCCCAGCTTTGGCCCTCTCAAGGATGAAGGAGGTGCAGAAAGATGTTACCCTTCAGGAGTGCAACAGCCAGTAAGGCTTTTGTGTGTCCCCATGAGAGCTCAGTCAGGGGTTTTCACCTTCCCTTTGAGGAGGGGCAGCATGAGCACAGCTGGAGGACATCTCCCTGCAGCACCCCATGAGGCTCCCACTCACTTATTGCTGAAAGCCTCAGAGGGAAACCACAGAGCTTGTCACCCAGGAGAAGCCTTGGCAGGAGAATGATTCACCGTCGGATCTTTTTGGAGCAGCATCTCCCTGCAGGCTGCCATCTGCTCTGTCCCTCAGCCCCAGGCTAGAGGCAAGGAGGAGAGCCCATGCTCCCTGCCCGTCCCAGCAGGGCTGTAGGCACCCATGGGACCCGTGAGCACCTGGTGCCCTGCGTTCCCTGCCTGCAGGCTGCGTGCTGCCCCTGATCTCCCATGCCTCAGCCCTATCCTGCTGTTCTCCCATCTCCTCTCTCCCCTGCAAAACCAGGGGAAGAATGAGGGCCCAGCCAGCGCAAGGCAAAGTCACCGTACCATGGCTTGATCGTTTTTAACTTTCATTTTTTAGCCCCACGACAACTTGAAGAGAGGTCCTTTTTAATGATTTGCCTTTTAAAAGCCATTACTAGTTCATGAGAGCTCCCACACATTTATCTTTCAGGTCATTGATCAAGACGGGGAAAAAAGAACAATAATCAACTGTATACAAAACAAATTACAGTGTTGAAGCGTAAGCACATACTTAAGTCTGACAAACAAATATAAAAGTTCAAGCTCAAATTCAAAATTTAAAGACCTATTAGGATAAAACCAATATGTTCAGACAAATCATTTGCAAGTTGCAACTGTCATGACTGAAGAGAAATGATCAAAAAATTACTCAAGCCTCCAGGGGTGGAAAAAAAAATGAAAAAAAGAGAAACGTTACCTATTTTTTTCTTTTACATATGAGCTGAACATTACTTGCTAGAACCACTTGTGAGACCTAAAAAAAGCCACTTCTGTGGGTTAAAAGACAGAAATGTGTTTGAAGGAGTTATAGAAAACTCCCAAACCACATAAGAGTTTTTCAACTTCAGCCATGCAGTTTCTTACACAAAAGTAATTAAAAATGTTATCAACTGCAGTATGGATTTTCTCGGTGAAATATGCCAATGTACTGACAAATACTTTTAATTTGTGCATTACTTTCTATTGGCTAAAAGTCTGCAAAAAGAAGGAAGTCAGATTCTTCGCTTAGGCTGCCAAAAATACAGAAGCTTTTTCCTAGCATATCAGCAAGCTTTTATCTGCAGCTTTCACTGTTGCCATTTCACTGGCAGGTGCAGGTTAGGGCTGCACCTCTCATTCATCTCCTGTGGGGTCAACAACTAGCTCCGTCTGCAAAATTCTAGGTTCTAGTGAGCCACTAGTGGCAACAAGTGGACAATCAGAACATGCAGGCTGCAGCACTATAAGGACATTTACCTCCTAATAGTCTCCCAAAATGGCAGCCTGAGACGTAGAGTAGCTTTCACTGAGCAGGAACAAGAGCAAGGTCCTAATGTGCTATATAAAGTATTCTTTCCGCAAACTGCTTCAAAGTTTAATACAACAAGAGCATGGAGCCATAAAATGGATAACTATTGCTCTACCCTCCAGACATGGTGTTGCAAGCACACCTCTGACTTTAAACAGCCTGGCGAGAACTCTGGCAGAAGCACAAGGTGGTTTTTAAAAGAACTGCTCTCACTCTGATGTTATACAGCATCAGGCGTATTGAATATTAAGGCCATGCAAATTGCAGAGATGTCAACAAGACTCAGGAGTTTGCAATCCAACACTGACAGACTGAGTGGTCTCTGTGATATCTTCACCTAATGTTGCTGCAGATTTTGAAAAAGGTGTCATTGCATGAGAATAACTTCTTTTTTTTTTCCCCAGACAAGTAGTAGAAAATATTTCTGTCAGAACAACATTTCACAGTTTCAGTTTCGGAGGAAATGTCTCATAAAAGCAAGGCATATTCTGTCAAATAAAATTTGTATCATTCTCTTTTGTAGACTTAAGTCATATCTTTATTAACTCCTGTGCTTTAAAATAAATTTGCTGTAAAAGATTAACTAGAGAGAGACTGTCATAAACGTTTTTTTTAAAAGGTTAAAAAAAAGGTCAATACTATTTAAAAAAACCAAAAGTGACGATAGTGAGAAAAGATGACTTTAGCTGTTAAAGGCATCACCTACTACACTAGGAAAAAAAAGTACAAATTAAGTTAGAAGGTTTTCAAAGAGGTTTCCATCATAATACTGCCATTGTTTATAAAATATTAGAAACAGTTCTGTTTATTTAGCTAGGCTTCCACATTTACCTAGACCAAAACTACAGCACAAACTCATGGGACATCAGAAGACCCACAGACATTGGAACAGGGAGGGCACCCTGATATAGCTCAGATGGGGAGGAAAAGGGCTGGGTGACAACACACTGACTAACAATGAAAGAAAGACCATTAAAATTTCAGTTTAGAAAACTGCCCTCCACTCACAGAAATCAGCAGGCAGAACACAAGTGAACATTGCACTGGGTTAGACAGCTCAAACATGAAATCCAGCCTCATTGCAACACATCTTAGATTTACACTAATATTGGACTGGTTACAACTCACATAAGGTTTCTGTGCAATAGGATCACGTCCAGTTTGTTAAAATTTTTTAAGGATATCAGCAAGGTGGGTCTCACCCAAGAGTGACAAAGCTCTAAAACAAAGTCGTGCTGTCTACAGAGTTAAATTCCAGGCTTGAGTCTAGAGCAGCTTCAGGTGATGCAAACAACTGGAAGCCCCTTTTTACAGGGACATTTTTGAACAAGTAAGTATTTAGGGGTTTAGTTACTGGAGTAGAGGGCTTTCCAAACCTCACCAACACACAAGAGCATATCTGGGAGCATAAAGAAGAGAAAATCACAATTGTAGGCATGGAAAAGAGATTTAGTGAATGCTTTTGATCTTGTTCCTCACCGCAACTCCTCACCTGCAAGATGGAGTCATAGCAGTCCCCTGCAAATACATCACAGGGTTTAATGAATCTGTGAACCCTCAGAGAGAAGCAATCATTCTCAAAGAATAAGAGAAAAAAGGAAGAAAATTTTACAGACATGTTACATGATAGCAATTCCATATACAAGCTCTCTTCTAGAAAGTAGGAGACACCACCGTAATTTAAGTAGAGCTTTCAAGTCAACTGTTTGAAGTAATTTGTTTTTTTGGATATGTTCTCTCAAACAATATCTAGGAATTGATGTTCACTGCTGCTAGAAACATTATCCTTGAGCCTAACATAAAGCACAAGTTGGGCTAGCATCCCTGAAACATGGGTGAGGTACACTGGCAAAAAATGATGATATATTTTCTTAGAGCGGGCAGAAGCAGAGCATAGGTTGATCTGGTACACTTTTGGAGTATGACAGTCATGGCTTTTTCAGTTTTCATAGTGAAATATCCTAGAGGTCCACATGATCATGGAAAATAGCAATAATGGACATTGTTATTCAATTTTTCTGTGCCAGAAGTAGCATGGAAGCTGGTTGTACAAATGTACTATACAGGCCAGTTCCTTCAGTGCTACCTATCAAAATTATCAAGTAAGAACATGAAAAAAAATCATATCTGTGACATGGCTATAATAATGCAAATCCAGCCTGACAGATAACAGCTGGGCAAATGATGCCTACAGAAGTGCAAATATTCAATTAACAACATCTATGAGCAATAATCACAGATGTCCTGATGTCAGGAAATGCAGTCACACCAATTCCTGTCAAACCAAGGAACACATACACATTAGCAGGGACCTGCAGAAAAACACATCGCTTTGTGCTCAAGTCTCGTACTAGATCCTAAAGACTGCAACTGCATATAAAATAGTTTTACTGAAAATCTGAAGAAAACAGTATTCAAAATATGTGCCTAGGTGTCTTGTATCTATGTCTTCATGAAGGGAAAATCTCTTTCCCCTTGCTTTCTTGCCTCTGAGTATATTTATTTATGTATAGATCTGAACTAGCTACTATTTTCAAGCTCTTAGTTTGCTATTCAAAGTCAGTATGCAAACTGTCACTAGCAAAATACCGTTCAGGAAAGACTGTCTACAAAAAGCATCACTAACACTTGCCACTTCAGTAGCTGTATCAAAGTCCTCAGTTTTGCTTGCTGACTCAACCAAGAGAGATTCCATAGTGAAAAGTCGAAGGCAAGAAAAACCTTCTTCAGACCAGAATATTAATATTGTATGCAATAAATGACACTCACATTAAATGCTGTATTTTTAATACAGCATTAACAGGTGTCATGTTTGGTTTGTGCAATTGCTAAACCAGCTACTGCCAATGGAATCAGAAGCCCTAGTCATTCAAGACATGTCTGTTCTGATCTACAACCTCAGTGCATGACACACTAGGCACCCATACCCTGCAAAACACTTTACCAAAAAATTCCAGTTTAATTCTCTATTTTAAATTATATTGTGCTAGCTTCCTAATGTGTTACCCATTTAAAGTATTGGTTGTAGCTGAACTGAATTGTTCCATTAAGAGCAAACTGCTAACATGAGATGTTATTTAGTTGCTACAGTACCCGAGCATTGCAAAGTGCTGCATGCCACATAAGAGTACAACAACTGCCCAGTGACCATTTACTCCTAATTAACTTCACATTTAGAAGAGACTATTATTACTGAGGATAGAACTGCTAAAGTGCTTTTATCAGAACACATGGAAAAAATTTACATTGACTACCACTCACCACACCAAGAGCAAATTGGAATCTGAAGGCACCCAACTCTTGGTCACGATACTATTATATTTGAGAAACACAGGGACCATTTCAGACTACAGAATCAATTCTGATCTTCAGCCATCATAGCAAAGTGTTCCTTCTTCAGTGCTCCTGGCATAACACAATGCAGCATCCCACTCAGAATAGCAAGCACCTTTTTGATAAGATTTGTCTGAGAAGCACAGCTAGCAATGGAAAGTAGAATTAAAATCTAAAATTACAAGCTTTTAGTGAGAAATAAACAAATCAATCACACTTAGAGAGAGAGAGACACTAGTATAGCACATGCTGTCTTGGAATATGCACTCTCTCTGAGTACTCTACTGTGTTTTTAATAAAACGAGTAAATTACCCAGTGCTAACATTTTTTTCAGCCCAAATACTCCACAATATACTGAAAACTGAATAAAGGCCCGAGACAATTTGCCCATTCATGACCACTGGAGTTCATCATTCCTACTTATTCTTCATCCTTCCCAGATGCAGCAATCCTTATGAATGCAGGCTTTCTTTAGATTGTAAAGAACGGCAATAGGGCCATAATGAAAATCTATCCAAAGAAAATCCAAGCTTTCAGAACATTCACCGAAGATTTGCTGATCTGTACAATGGTCAGCTAGAAAACATACACATTACAAACAAAACAGGAAAATGGTGGAAATTGAGTCAAAATGGTTTATGAAGCACTATATCATTTAAAAACAGTATTTCAAAAACTGCAAAGGGCTTCTCTATTAATAATGTTGTTTCACAGTAGCCCCCCTCCCAAATACACAGAAAGACTACCTTTCCCCACTTCTTTTTGTCTAGTGACCAATAATCCACAGAAAGATGAAATTACAAAAATAAAAAGAGATTACAGATACGTTAAAACATTGTTGCAGGTATCACGGAGATTTCTGCTGCTTCTGTACAAAAGTATGTTCATGTCAGGTTCTGACAATGATGTGTTGAGCTGTAGCCATTTAAAGAGTTCTTAAGAAAAATTACTGCTGCAATGCCTATTCATGCCAAAGACCTCAAGAGAATCAGTGCTTCAGTGAGCCTTTCCTCAGTAGCAGGCAAACCAGCTGCACAGTGTTTTGCTACAACCCAATAAACATAAAAAAATTGTCTCCCAAATTCTAAAAATAAATTACATAATAGCTAATGCAACCCAGTAAATACATATTCATTGCAATTTTTTTGCTAAGCTTTTAACAAGCTGTATCAATTTAAGCAAGAGGACTTCTTATGAAATATGAGCAGGTTAAGCAACAATAAATGGAAGATTAAATGGGATAACTGCTTCTTACAGTGAAGTGTTACCTAGCTATTACACTCACAATATAGAGAACCAGTTTTGGGATTGGAACTAATTTTCCTAAGAAAACAAGTAGACGGTTTAGCCTACCATTTCCTTCTAGAATAAATAGCTGTAATATTTCAAAAGGAACAACGGAACTTCAGGGATGAGTACAGTATTATCATTGTTACCGTAATGTTGCAGGTTATGAGATCCAGATGGGTGCAGGAGAAAATATCACATTTGTTATAATAGGAAAGCATTGACAAAAGGTGTGCCCAATTCTTCATGTTAAATGCTAACAGAGTGAACTGTCAGATCATTGGGAAAACACTCAGAGTGTCAGGCTGCTAAGTTCTAGACCAAAAAATATAACAATTTAAAAAACTGGCAGATAATATCCCTAAATATATAAAATCTACATATTCAGTACCCAGCATAATGACTAGGCACGACTAAAATATTTGCTTTGAGCACTGAATTTAGTTTTGATTACTCTGAGTAAATGATCATCTTTTCCAGAAGTCTAAGTGGAAGACTTACAATTAAATTCAACTGAAAGTTGACAAGGTGTGCCAGAATTCCCCTGCTACAACAGAAACTAAAACTTAGCACTAAATCAAACAGAAATATAGGACAAAGAGGATCTTGCAACATGAGTAATGCACACAACGCCCACTACTAAAAGACTTGGTGGCAAACACAAAAAAATCCACAGGAAACCCCCCCAATAATTGTTTTACCAATAGTCAGACACCCTCTAAAAAATTAGTCAGCTCTCCTTATAACTATTGGCTAGAAGAAAGGACACAAGAAGTCACTCCACACCTCTGTGAAAGGTTAAGACTCAGCCACGGGGAAGGGACATTCCAGCATTCTTATACTCTCTAGCACTCGTGCTTCTCCCATAAGAGACATGATAACCTGTCTGCTGTGCATGGCTACTAAAAAGAAAAAAATCCAGACATGTTGTAGGCACAAGTCAGATATGAAAAGTCGAATCGTATTTAGTTGGGGCCTTGTATGATCATTACAAAGAGCATGCATGGCACTGTTTCAGAGTAGAGGTTTTGCTTTTCCCTGAACACTAGATGACACTGATTGAAATCTGTAAGAACAGAATCACAGCTCATGACCCGAGTTTGGCAGTGAGTTTCCCAAACAATCCTGAGCAAATCTTTCCTGTTGCGTATTTCAGACCTAGAACTATCTTCCATCTTTAAAAGGCAAAACTTAAAAGGCTTTTGGATACTTGGTTGTGGTGGTTTTACCACAAATTTAGCGATTTTGGACAAGAGATTCCGAGAGAAGCCACAAACACACCCCAAAAATGAAGAAAACACACAAATATCACAGTTTATTTCGTGTACACACAAAAACTGACAAATAAAGTGCAAACAGACAAACAAATTAAGTTTCCCAGGGCCCATTATTGGGATGAGGACGCTCTGGAGATAGTGCTTGTCTCTCTCTGGGTCCCCGGCAAGACTCTGGGGTAGTTAGGAGAAACACGTGGCCTGTCTGAGGACCCCTTTAGCAGCGAGCTTCTGCCCGGCTTTGACTGAAGGAAAAGCTCAAGAAAATTAGAAAAACCGCGCGCAACCCCCTCCCTCCCCTTATCGTTAGCCCAAGGAGGGATTTAGTGCTGATGGAGGAAGAGATGTGGTCTCTGGACCCCGGCAATAGTCGCCGATGA
>VYZS01100558.1:3338-20196 GCA_013400695.1 Neodrepanis coruscans | reverse complement strand
GCTCTGGCCAATGGGCATAATGCAAGTGGTCTGCTTTAATGAGCAAGGAATTAAAAAATAATCCTCAAGTCTCCTTCTCAAGGCATCTGCTGCAGGATACTCACATAAGACAATGAAGTTGAGCCAGCAAAACAAATTTGTGGTGCCTATTTGCTTCACTGAACATGGTCCAACCCTCCAGGCTGTGGTTAATGAAACTCAGCTTCANGCTCTGGCCAATGGGCATAATGCAAGTGGTCTGCTTTAATGAGCAAGGAATTAAAAAATAATCCTCAAGTCTCCTTCTCAAGGCATCTGCTGCAGGATACTCACATAAGACAATGAAGTTGAGCCAGCAAAACAAATTTGTGGTGCCTATTTGCTTCACTGAACATGGTCCAACCCTCCAGGCTGTGGTTAATGAAACTCAGCTTCAAAATCCTACAGACAAAAAACCCACCCTAGCCTTTGCAGCACCTGGTGGAGTGTAAGAAATCACAGAAAGCAGTTTTGAAACTGCTGTCAGAGCTCTTTGAGAGCTCTTCCCCTCCCATATCTAAGAGAAGCTATTGCATGTGTCCCTTTCAAAAGCTCAGAGAAGGACCTGAAATATCACTTCCATTTGTATTTCATGCAGGCATGTTTACTAGCCTTACCTAACCACAATAAATATTTACAATTTATATTTTTACTAGTCCATCCATGCAGTTGCAAAAGCAGTATCAAGTTAATTTCTGCAGCAGACAGCACTTAACACCCAAAAAAGAACCAAGTTTTCAATAAATAGCTCTTCCTGTTCTACTTCCTTCTATATACAAACATCTGGGCTGAGTGCCCAGCTGATTTCATTTTAAAATAGTTTTAATTGCTGTATTATCTGCTCTGATGTAATCAATGCTTTTTAATACATTGTTTCTTCCTGCTTCTTAGAAGGAGCCTTCTCCCACACAGTCTAACACCACCTCCATTAAACAATTCTTAAGTTGTTATCCTTGTTTCAAATTTTGAGTAAACTCTAAGATTAGTAACTTTAGTTTTACTTTGCCTCAATTTTGAAAAGCCACTTAGAACACAGTTCCAGCAGTGATGTTCTGCATTAAATAAAAATAGTAGAAACACAGCTGGCAACACGAGTGATGAGTAGCCCTCCCCATCTCAAGACGGTTTCCAATCAACCTGTTGTGCTGCCAAGAGTCAACATTATAGTTCCATATCCTCAGGGTGTCACCAGTCCCATCACCATTTACGGGTGTATTCAAAACACAGACCCAGAAGTTACCAACTCCTGTAACTTATCAAGACACACTGCTAGTAGCAACTGCTGTGGGTTTGTTTTCAGCAATTGACCGCACCCCATCTTTCAAGGAAACCAATCAAACACTAAAGTTTTTATTCCAGAGGGAATTAAGTAATTTTTAGGTATTTAGGTTCATCTTTCTAGGAACTATTCAGTAACCTCTTCTCACTGTCATTTTCATTTTAGGATAGGAATTCTTAGAAAGGCTAGGTAAGACAGGACTCAGAACTATGTGTTTTATGCCACAATCAAGAGGTTCCACTCTCCACTGACATGTTAAAACATAAGGACAGGCACATGTAAGTGACTGATTTGTGTATTTCACAAGATATTCTGGGTTTTAAGTGAATGGCGTACAGAGGGATTGAACCCACAACCTTGGCATTATTAGCAACTGAGCTAATCTCATTTGTCTGGATAAAAGTTTGTAACACGAAAGACAAGTATCATAGCTAAGAACATACCCAAACTGAAAACTGACCAGAACACAAACATTTTTCTGTACACAAACACACTCTGCTTTCTGTAGAGATAAAGATGCTTTCTTAACATGATCAAACATATCCTAGTGTATGTGAGGGGAAAAAACACATTTAGCTGTCATGTCTTTTTGTTTCCCCTCCCAACTTCTAACTCTACAAGCGAAGGAAACCAGGAGGTGCACTGGCAGATAGGAGTGCTGGAGCTCTCCTTTTATCATTCTGTACCAGTGTTAACGTTTCCATAAAAAGATCAATTGAAATTACGAGCGACAGTGCAACAGTAGCATCAAGCTCATAGTGCCCCACACGAGCAGTTGAAAGAAGTCATGGAGTTCATTATGTGCCAAATTCTTCACCCACAGAAATCCACAGAATACTCTTTCTGAGGTACTCTACAAAATGCTGAAATCCACGTATTCTTGTTGTTCCACTTGCTTATTAGGCAGCAAGTGCCATTGAGAAGTCAGGCACTGTTAAATTTTTAGATCAGCTTGTAATCATCCAAGAAACAGATGGCGATTACAGATTCCAGGGGCCGGGGGGGGGCTGTTTGTTTTTGGTTGTGGGGTTTTTTTTAAACTTGTACAGTATGCTCAATAACTTCATTAGGCATTCAGTCTCCTAAACATGTTTAATTTCATGGCTGATGCAGTAGGCAAGGTCTCCAGCAGTCTCTTCTCAGAACTCTCTCAGAATGAGTTACAATAAACCCCATTTGTATGAGCTGTCTTCCATCTTTGAGGCTGGTATTCTGAAGGACCTAAGCCTACAGATTCCCAACCTTCCTAACTGAAGGTTGGCAACCAACCTGAGTGAGAGCAGGCTCAGTATCATGCCTGGGATCATCACAGGATACCAAAAACATGGAGTCCATGGCTTTCATTTTTTGAAAGCAAGGATGGAAGAATTACTTCAAAGAGCAGCAGGCAACAAGTTACATGTTACCATACTTACCTCTCCTCCTCCCCACAGAAACTGGAAATCCAGCTGCAGTGACAATATAGAAATAAGGACATTATTTACCATATCAGTTGTAAAGGAAATACTACAGTTATGTTAACTAGTGAAAGATGTCATACTAACCACCGAATTTAAGTATTTATTACAGTAGCACAGGCAGATTATCTCTGACACAGTATAAAAGACCGAGATAAAATCAACTGCTAATGATGCAGATGCCTGCAAGATCCCAGCACTGACAATTAGTCTTCGCTGCTCCAAGTCACCAGTATTATAATGAGAACCACAAAGTGGGACACAGTTGCTTTCCCTTTCACTTAGCAGCAAGTTTCATTCCACAGCATATGTTCGAATATTGAGAAATGAATTCACAGCCCTAAATGTGAACACATTTTTTCTTACTCTGTAAGACATTTGGGTAATGTTCACATGTTTTTCCCCCTCACATGCCTTCAAAGTTATTCCCAAATTTGCTGCATTACCGAGCAGGATTTTGCATTAGATATCGTTCTACTTCTACCTAAACAACTGAGAACATCAAAGCAAGTTCCTTACAGTTTCTTGAATGTGGGGTAATTTATAAGAACCCTGGGTAACAGACACTTCGCTGAAGATTTTTTTTCCCCCTATTAAGAATTCACACCTCTTCTGTTAGCCCTCGGCTTTGTAACACCAATGCTCAACTTCTCCCTTTAGAGAGTCATGTTTCCTCCTAAGACAGGAGAGTTAAGAAAACAGTTTTTGTAACTTTTTCCTTAGCTTCTTTACATATTCAAACTCAAAACAGTCCAAAACTCAATAAATAGTAATAAATACTCAATAAATAATAATAAACCTGCAGAAAAATGTTTTTTCCTTATCATTAAGTGCTTCCTTCCAATACACAGCAATGTCAGAAACATGGAAACAATCTCATCTTCACTGTTTCATTATATTCTTACTCCGGAAGACAGTAAGACCCAGAGACTTTATTGTCTCATTAATTGATATGCACTGCAAGCAGTCTTAAATATAATTTTTCAGATGATTATGTTTCAAGTTTAACCACCATCATCATGAATTATGAGCTATGCTCAGTTCCTGGCCTAGCTTTTGTCTATGGATTTCTGTTTACTCTAAGAAATCTAAGAATCCTTAATTCCTGTTCTTAATTCACACATGAAGTTCATATTTATCCCCCAAGAAATTCTTGTGTGTGATAACAGAGTTAAACCATGCTGCACACATTTTCACTTGCTAGACAGTGCCACATCAAGCATTAAAAAATTGACAGGAAAAGCATCTAACACAGGAGCCCACAATACTCCAATGCTGCATTCTTGGCCAAGAAGAGATGTTGAAATTTGGATGCATGAAATTAACTTTTTTTCCCATGCTTTCTCATTCAGAGGGATTTTGCTTCCACAGCTCCCAATAAGTGTTATTCATGATTATACCTTGTATTACTCCATTTCTGTGCTCTGCTATCTGCAGAACACAAGACACCTACAACCATTCCCCTTATATGAACACAAAGCCACATTTCTCTTGAGCCTGCTGTGTTGCTGAGGTTGCTCTTTGAGCCCTCCAATGAAAGGATTTCAGTTTGCAATTTTGAATTTCACGTGCATTAATTGATACACTTTATTACATTTTCTACTGGGAACACCCATGTACACCACAGCACATGATCACAAGATGGTGATGACCACTCTGGTGTTGTGTTTGTCACTATTTACTTTGTTATTAATTGCACTGAAGAGGTCTTTCCTCTAAAAGTAGCAGTATTTCCAGTATGAACAGACGTAGCAATGAGCTGTTGCAACAGGAAGATCTCCGTTTTGTCAGCAATCTTCTCCCTCTTTCCTCACAGAGAGAGCTGACAGCCAGCACACACTGCCATTCAGGATAAGTCTCTCACACTGTAATTACCAGACTTCTTTTTTGCATTGAAGAGGCCTGTTTGGGAATTTTTTTACAAATAACACTAGCCGCTAAAGAAGAAGAAAAATTTGTGTATTTAAGCCCAAATCTGGCAAACATCATATCATGCACTTCCACAATTAGATATTTCTGCTTAGTAGATACATACTTTCTTATCAGTTCATGACATAGGATGTCACCACTTACAACTGACCTACAAAAAATTTGAAACCCTTTGTCACCACTTCCTCCTGACTCACAGGAGGTTCCTACCCACCTCCAGGCAGACTATTTAACTTCCCAAGAGCTTCTCCTCTGCCTGATGCATGGAGCCAAAGCTTTTCCCCGGATCATCACTTCAGGCACTGTGCTGTTTAACACAGCTCCAACAGCACTTAGTCTTGATGCACAGACTCCAGGCTTTGGGCAAAAGCCACCGAAATGTGCACAAAGGAAAAAAAAACTTGATGGGATATGGATGTGTAGGAAACAAAAGGAATTGCGAGCTGATACTACAGGCTGCTCTGCTGGTTTCATGTGGCTGTTACAAAACTTGTAGTCTAATCTCAAATTGCACATTGACATTCTCACAGGCTCGTTGCAGCAGCACAAGTAACCCCTGCAGCCCCGACACGGGGGCACATGGGCTCCGCTTCCCCCGCACCAGGGAACAGGCTTTTGGCTCACCTGTTCCGATACCCGATTTTTGGCGATCTTTGGGTTCTACACTTTTAACCTGCCACGGCGGCTATTTAAAGATGTAAAGCTGAGACTTGTGTCTCATAATGCCCAAACCATGTGACATCTTCGCCAGGCTCCTAATTTTAACGCAGACCAGCGCCCGGCCGGGGGCTCTCCCGGAGCCCGGGCCGCCCGTCCCCGCAGGGTGATGGAGCACTTCGCCACCGGTGCAGTTCTGCTGCTTTACCACACCAAACCCTCCCTCCTCCCCTCCCCCGCGCACACCGGCACCGCATACTCGCTGAAGGGAACCGCACGGACATGGGACGAACTCGGTCAGTTACCGCTGATGACCGGGATTTTTTTTCCCGACCGCAGCACATCCATGTGACACCAGCCCGCGGCCGGCGCCAGGAGCGGCTCCGGCTCCTCTCGCAGCACCGTCTCCTCACGGACACCACCCGCCCGCCGGCACCGGGCGGCCCCGCGGGTCGACAGGGCGGACACGGGGCACGGCGGGACCCGGCACGGCCCCGCGCCCCCCAGGCAGCCGTGGCANGAGCGCCGGCTCTGCTGCCCCACTGCGCATGTGCCCCCGGGCCGCGCCTGCGCGGGGGGGGCGGGGGAGGCAGGGGAACGGCGCGGGCAGCGACGGTCGGAGCCCGGTGCGGGGAGCGGGCCGCGTTCGGTGCCGCTTCCCTGCGCTGCCCGCAGCACAAACAGTCCTGTCCAGCCCTTCGGGACACAAAGCCTGCCATCGCCCCAGCCTGTACCCAACTGACCGTATGCACCGTAACTTCGTGCAGTTTGTGTACTAGTTACTGCGGTTTCCAGTCGCCCTCTCCGTAAGGGATCTACAGGAACGAGGGCGATCCCTGCGGCGGGACTTTCCCGGCTGCTCCCGCCCCGGTCCCGCTCCCCGGGCACAGCGGGTGCTCCCAGCACACACGGGAGGCTCGGGCTCTGCAGGAGTCTCGCTCCCCGGGGGCCTCCGTGTCCTGTTCCATCCAGCCCCGCAGAATGTGCAGCTCGAGTGCCTCGCAGAGGATGTGGTCAGTGACAGGCGACATCCTGCAGAGGCACATCTGCCCCGCTGAGAAACATCGAACACAATGTGCACTTTTCCTCCGCCGTGTGACGGGGAGAGTCACTGACGCTGCACGGTCCCTGCTCGGGGTCAGCACCCGTGGAGGGAACATCTCCTGTGCATTTACCGGAGGGTGTCCGGCCGCTCCCGAGCCATACAGACGGACCCGCCTGCTGTAGGTCCTGCGTTGTTCGTCACCTGGTGCTTCAGCAAGGTGACCGGATCCTCAGGGAGAAGCAAGGAATGCTCTGTGAGGGTGGACAGACCATCAGTGAGGGTCACCCCAGTGCAAGCAGCGCCCTCAGTGACAAGGCACGGTCCCACGGGACTCCGTGGGCAGGGTGCTGGCAGCAGCACACAGCACCCCAGAGAAGCTGAGGTGGGGAATCAGGCCCATCCAGGAAAGACATAATGGAGGTACAAGGTCTATCCAGCACCAAAAATAGATGTGCAAGCACGCTGCCTACCAGATAGGCCCAAGGTATAGCCAGAATACAGTGCTGGAGGTGGGTACACCTACAACACAGCTCAGACAAAGACCTAAATCGTTCCCTGCCTGAGCTTAAATGGAGGAGGTCCTGGGCAGAAGGTGTTTCCATGTGTGGCTGTTCAGGGCAGCTAAGATCAGTGCAGAGTCTGGGGCCCCGACATAGACTTACACAGCTGCTCATAAAATTATAAACTTGTTGCACCTCTCTATTTCTCTTCTGCTGTTGTGATCTCAATAGCAAAGTTATCTAACATGCTGGAATCCAAAACAGTAGTGTTTAAGTTCCCTTCTGCATAGAAACAGTTACTGGGATTTATTATATTGCCCCTTTTCTGCAATTTACGGAGAGTAAGAGAAAACAGACGTTATATTTTTTTTAGCAGAGTTACTTAGTTACAGAGAAACTAAACTGTAATTTTTGTTCTTGAAAATAGATTCAACAACAACAAAAAAAATCCCTTATGTTTCTGCTGCAGTCAATGGAAGCAGCTGAGTAGTCAGCACCTTTGAATAAAAACAGGTCACTTAGATGCCTAAATATAGATTTGAAGTCAGACTTCCAGAAGAGTTCAGTACCCATTTTATTCCTTGCATTGTGCTTAGAATATGACAACTGAGCATCGTACAGTGCTGCACACATCAACATGAGTAAAGTCTGTCACAGTAAATTCACATCATGAAACACTTTGGTTTATAAATGTGTAATAAATAACAAACATTTTAGTAGGTTTGTTCTAGGGAAGGCTGAGGAAGGAAGTTGCTCTTTTTTTCTGTAAGACTTTCATGTCATCTTGGCCTAGATTCTAAAGAGCTGTTCCCTGCAAATATGAATTCTCACTGAGGAAGGTTGTTTTATCAGAGGAAAAAAAGATATTGACCATAACATTTACAGCAGAATTAAAAAAATTCAGAGGCTCGGGCTATCTTCATGACAAGATCTGAGGCAAAGATTTGTCCTCTTCAATTTTAAGTACCAAGAACAGGATGGTTTCCTGTACCTGTCTTTCCTATAGGAACCACTGTGAGCACAGGTTTTCTACTGAATTCAAAATATAGATATGTAGCTGGACACAGGGGTCACTTGAAGAGACAAAGCTTGTTTACACTTGCAGCCTACATTCCACTTGGGAAATCTGTTTCCCTCAATTATAGCCCTACCTCTTAAAATAAAACAAAACAGAGGCTGAGTCTTGGACCAGGTGCTCCAGCCAGTCCCCACAGTAAAAATTTCCCCAGTCCAGTTTTTGCAGTCAAGACTTCCCTTTCAAATCCCATTTAACTTGCCTCTAGCTGGAGCTCCAGGGATCTCTCTCCCCTTTCTAACACTAACCCTGAGAGCAAACCTAATCTCATGCTGAGTCATAACACAGGGTTCCCAGCCACTGCCCAAACCAAAACATTGTCACAGCCACATTCTCTTCACAGTCTACCCTTTCCTTTGGCATATTCACTTTTAAGCCCCACTCCATCTGCAGCTCTAAGTTCTCTCTGAATGCCCACCTTAATACTAACACAGATCCTTAGACCAGGATCCCCAGCCAGTGCCCTCAATAAAACATTCTCCCTGCCCCATACACTTTAAATTCAAATCTCCCTTCTCCATCCCAGCTGCGGCTCCAGGTCCTCTGTGTCACTCAACTCTAACCTTAAGCCTCAAACAAACCATATGCTGGGCTTCGGATGTGGCCTCCAGCCAGTGCCCACACCAGGAAGTTCTTGCTGCCAAGTTCTTCTGGCAGCCAACCCTTCCCTGAGACAGTCACTTTCTAGCCCCAAGCCAGCTGCAGCTGTTCTATCTTTCCTTCTGTCAAACATAACCTCAAACCTCACTCTACACATGGAAGTTATGTTGAGCCTTGGACCAGGCCCCTCAGCCAGTCCCTCCACCTACCAGTTTTTGCAGCCAAGCTATCCCTGTGGTCCAGCCTTTTCACTAGCAGCTGCTCTCAAGCCTCCCTCCACCTGGAGCTCTAGGCTCTTTTTGGCTCCCAGCACCAGCCCTAACCTTCACACTGGCTGTTTGGTGAGCCTCAGACCAGGACTGCTGAGCAGCATTCACAGCAAGAAGTTCTTGCAACAAATTTCTTCCTGCCCCCCACGCATCCTAGGCCTGTCCTAACTGCAGCACTAGACTTCTCTTATGTTGTCAAAAATAACCCCAGCTTTAACTCCAGCCATACTAGTAGGCTGAGCCTCAGACCAGGCAGCCCTGCTAAGATCTCCTTGAACATAGATTTTCCCTTCAAAGCCCCTCTCTAATTCCCCTCCTGCTGGAATGCTAGGCTCTCTCTTTTTCCCAGCCTTAACTCTAATCCTGATGTAAACATAGCCATATACTGCAACCCCTTTTATAATGCCCACACCAAAACATTATCCCAGCCAAGTTCTCCTTGCAGCCCACCTCCTTTCTAACCCCACTCTCACTGCAGCTCTAGGCTCTCTTTCTTTTAACTCTAATCATAACCTTAGTCTCTACTGGATTTGCATGGCAAGGTTTTGGTAGTGGGGGCTACAGCAGGGGCTTCTGTGAGAAGATGCCAAAAGCTTCCTCTGTATCCAGTAGAGCCAATGTCTGCTGGCTCCAAGATGGACCCACTGCTGGACAAGGCTGAGTGATGGTGGTGGCACCTCTGGGATAACATAATTGAGGAAGGAAAAAAATTGTGCAAAAACAGCAGCTGGAAGAGAGGAGTAAGAACACATGAGAGAAATGACTGCCAACACAAAGGCCATTGCAGAATGAGGGGGAGGAGATGCTCCAGATGCTGGAGAAGAGATTCCCCTGCAGCCTGTTGGGAAGACTGTGGTGAGGCAGCTGTGCCCCTGCAGCCCATGGAGGCCCACAGTGGAACAGAGATCCACCTGCAGCCTGTGGAGGACCCCACACTGGAACAGATGAATAACAGAGGAAGATGTGACACCGTGGGAAGCCTGCACTGCAGCAGGTTTTTTGGCAGGACTTGTGACCCTGTGGAGGACCCACACTGGAACTGTCTGTTCCTGAAGGACTGCATCCTATGGAAGCAGCCCATACTGAAGCAGTTCGTGAAGAACTGCAGCCTACTTTGGAGAAGTTCATGGAGAACTGTCTCCCATAGGAGGGACCCCACAGTGGAGTAGGGAAGGAGGAGTCCAACTGAAGAAGGAGAAGGGAGCAGCAGAGGCAGTGTGATGAACTGACCACAGACCCCAAAGATGGTGAAGGGCCTTGAGGGGAAGCCATAGGAGGAGCAGGTGAGATCACTTAGTCTGTTCAGCCTGGAGAAGAGGGGAGACCTCATTGAAGTCTAAAATTTCCTTGTGAAGGGAAGAGGAAGGACAGGCACTGATCTCTTCTCTGTGGTGACCAGTGACAGGACCCAAGGGCATGGCCTGTTGTGTGTCAGGAGAGGTTTGGGTTGGATATTAGAAAGAGGTTCTTCACCCAGAGGGTGGTTGGGCACTTGAACAGGCTCCCCAGGGAAGTGGTCACAGCACCAAGCCTGACAGAGTTCAAGAAGCATTTAGATGATACTCTCAGGTACATGGTGTGACTCTTGGGGAGGGTCCTGTGCAGGGCTAAGGGTCCACAGCAAGAAGTTCTTGAAGTTGATTTCTCTTTCCAGCCCACCCTTCACTTGGGCAGCCCTCTTCTAGCCCCTTCCAACTGTCTAGCCCTTCTCCTGGCTTTCTCTTTTTCTCAGTACNTAGGTTAGACACTGGGGAAAAGTTCTTCACCCAGAGGGTGGTTGGGCACTTGAACAG
Organism: Neodrepanis coruscans; assembly: GCA_013400695.1. Classification (NCBI taxonomy): domain Eukaryota; kingdom Metazoa; phylum Chordata; class Aves; order Passeriformes; family Philepittidae; genus Neodrepanis; species Neodrepanis coruscans. Next base: position 9,574 of record VYZS01100558.1, on the reverse strand, counting down.
GCTCCCCAGGGAAGTGGTCACAGCACCAAGCCTGACAGAGTTCAAGAAGCATTTAGATGATACTCTCAGGTACATGGTGTGACTCTTGGGGAGGGTCCTGTGCAGGGCTAAGGGTCCACAGCAAGAAGTTCTTGAAGTTGATTTCTCTTTCCAGCTCACCCTTCACTTGGGCAGCCCTCTTCTAGCCCCTTCCAACTGTCTAGCCCTTCTCCTGGCTTTCTCTTTTTCTCAGTACTAACCATGACCATAGGGTGAGCCTTAGACCAGGACACACAACCAATGACCACACAAAAACACTTTGCCTTCTAAATTCTCTCTGCACCCCACTATTTTTCTCTGAAGCTCCTTTGTAACCCCATTCCAGCTGCAGCAGCAGGCTCAACCCTAATCCTAACTGTAGCTCTAATCCTTACTGGAAGCTGAGCCTTGGATGAGGGCTCTCTCACGGCCCAGGTCTTCTCTTTGCTCCTTTATGCCTTAAGGGAATTTTTGTGTAGCTCTGAGGAAAATTGTATCTGTAGAGCCTAGCATAACATGGAAGTTCTATTTCAGTCCATTAACAGTTTTTCTATAGCATGGCACTGCGAGTATGTGTTGCAGTCAACATTCATGGTACCTATACAGAAATGAGGGATGAAATATCATCTGGGACAGTATTAAAAACCTTCAGAGTTAAGAACCAAATCTGGTCCCACATTGCCTGTAATGCTCACTGAGAGACATCTCCATTAGGGGCATGGTTTAGTGATGGATTTGGCAGTGCTGGACTAGTTCTGAGAGGTCTTTTTCAACCTAAATGACTCTATAATTCTATCTCTTGGGTCACATATCTCCACAACTGCATTCACACTGTATTGCAGGCAACACTGCCAGTTTCACTCCACAGATAACCTGTGGGCAAACTAACTTAGATGTTGTGATGATGGTCTGGGCACTTACAGGAGGCTGAAGGGCCAAGATATGACAAAACAACCTCTTCTGAGGTTTCAGTGGGTCCTTAGCTGGCTCTTGGAAATCTGTTCAGGATCTGTAGGTTACTGTCTTGGTAAAAGGCAAAATTTATGAAAATATAGGAGGAGATTAATTCTCTGAGCATCTCAAATCCTGACTTCAAATCCTGGAACTTCCTACTCAAAAGAAGTGTATATCTCCTCACAGATATACAAGTGTCTGAGACTCAAGAGTGTTCCAAGTTTTTTGATAACTGAATATAAAACTTTTGCACTCCAGAAGGACTGAATAAGAGAGCACAATCAGGGCCAACTCACAGTGCTTGGAAACTTTATTAAAGAGATGTGCTACTACCGGTGGACTAAGAGCTTTTTGCAAGCACAGAATGTGGTCTGCCGCTGATAAGTAGTTTACTATCCTTAATACAACTGAGCGTATGTAGAAGCATCAATGGAGACCAAAAGGAAGAGCCTCTGGGCTTCTAACAAGTTGCAAGGTAGGCTTGAGAAAAGCTATTTATTTTGTGTTGCCCAGTCTGCTCCATTTTTTTCTGCTGTTGGTACTAAAATTTCTGCTTTATCCCATTTCTGGTGCAAGATGCTCTTAGCTGGAAGCTGGTGGACAAGGGAAAGAGAAGAATAGTAAAGATCTAGCAAGACTGTGCTAATGAATGGCTGTCCTTGGCTGGCTTCATCAGTAGTTAGAATAAATTACAACAAGAGTGTGAGCTCTCACCTTGAATTTTAAGAAAAGCCTGGGATTAATCATGATTTAGTAAGCTTGCTTCCAAAATCTATTTGCTGTATTTGATGCTTGCCACAAAGTTTCATTTAGCATTATTGTTCAAACACAACACTCATTTGTTACTTTATTCCAGTATGAAAAAGTATATGAACCACTTGCTTTTTCTCTCATTGGTCACCAAGAGCAATTCTGCTGCTGAGATATGGTCTCCAATTTGAAGAAAAGGGATAGCACATAGTTTGTAAGTGAGGCTTTGCCTAGCTACTGGAAGGTAATATTTCCCTTTACAATTATTTTCTGCAGCTGCAAAGAACAGAAGGCTCACAGAGTTTCCTTGGGCCAACTGCCATAGAAACTAATTTCAGCTAAGGCAGACTCATAAATTGTTCCATTACTCCATAAATTGGTCTGGGCACATGTCACTGTAAGCCAAGCTGGGTTACTTTAAATCTACCCTGTAGTTCTAAAATGCTGCCACTTTTTTTTAAGTACATGGCTTCAAGACATGATGAAAATAAATAATGTCTGAAGTGATTTAATATTCTACAAGAGCACAAAACCTACAAGGATGTCAAATTATTAACTATTATCCTTTTTTTTTTTTGAAATACATAAAGACCAGACCAAATATCTTGGAGACAAAAAGGAGAAATAGAAAACCAGTATCTACCAACTATTTAAAATGCAGACTCCTTAATTGCTCTGCATTCAGAAGAACAAATACAATCTGTATGTGGGAATGGTTACTGGCTACGTGTGTTTACAGGCAGAAAGCATCACCTGCCTTTTTCAGATGTGCCATCAAGAGCTACAGGATTCACAGAATTTCCCATTGTTAGAGAAGATTCCAAACAGTCTATGGAAAAAAAATTAAAACACAAATTCAAAATTATTAAAATTAATTTACAAAGATAAATGTAATAATTTCTTAAGCAAAAAGGATTTTGACATTTCCTTTTAAGTACTACCACTTTATTTTTGTTCCTCAACAGGAACAAAACCACAGTACAAAACCAAAGCCCTGCAAAGAGACTATGACCCCCAATTCAAGATCAGGCATTTAACGTAAGTGATGCTTCCTTTTTTTGTTTGGTTGGGGTTTTTTAAAGGTGAAAAAATAGGCATCCCACTCCAGTCTAGGCTTGGGAAATTATTACAGGCAGGTGCAGCTCCTGCAGTCACAAGCCTAAAAACAGTGGAAGCCAGGACAGTTTATTTTCACCTTGTTTGTCTCTCCATAAACAAGCCAACTAAAAGTCTCCCTACGATCAGCATCCAGCAGTAGTAGTGTCCATTTTAGTTCAAACAAAGTCAATTCTCCACAGGCAGAGAAATTCAAAGGCCCAACTGTCTCACTCCCTCTGGGGCCCTCTGCTTCCCTTTTATGACTTCCCCACTTTGGCAGCACAGCTGCCAGTTCCACCTCCCAGCAGTTTAACAAGCCACAACTGCCAGGTTTTGCAGCTTATAGAGTCTTTAAGGGCAAACCTCTTCCTTTTTCTGTCGAGAAGGCTTTTAACCCTTGCAGTTCACAGGGCCTACAGCTCAAAGTTGTGAGTGTAGCTTTTTAGAGTAACTGGGATTTTGTAGTGTCTCTCTGTTGATCCAACTCCTGTTTTATCAGGTGTAGTCAGCTAGGAAATTGCAGAGCTGTTCTTGTACACTGTTACTTCAGCGGCGGGGTTAGAGGGCAGTATATAAAGTAATATATAAACCTTTTTTTTCCCCCCAGCAAATACATCAAAATTAATAAATTTAATTATTACAATAATGATATTTTACACATGGCATCAAATTTAAAGTTAATAAAGACATTCTGTTTATACATCTTGTTTACTCTTTAACTGGAAAGGTATTTTGCTCAACATCAGGTAATAAATATAATTTAGAATAATCTATTGATTGCACTTGTGCCTGTATAAAAGCTTTTTTTTCTTTCAAAATGTGCTCTTTATATTATTGAAAAGATTTTAAGCTTCCTCTATCTGCTTTTAATGACCTTTAAAATGTAAAAGAATACACAATTTAATGGTAGATTAAGAAATAAGATGTAGTATTTAATTCTTCAATTGCATATCCTTTACTAAAAAATGCTTGGTGCAGAGTTTATCTTATGTTGTAAAAAAAACACATGCTGTAGGTTCCATTTCCCTCTAGTTGTTATTTTTATTATTTGCAGAATTTCAGAAGAATTTTCAGTTCATAGCCCAGAAATACAGCTTCCATAGCATTTGCTATTTTTGCATTTCATGATTACTGTGGTTAATCACAAGAACTACAACAGTTGAAGAGCTGTTAGAGAACTACAGTCATTCCCACATGTTTTCATTTAGACAGGTGCCCCTGGAACGACAGGTTTTGTTTTGAGAGAAGGTTATGCTTGTGCACCCTTTTTAGTGTTGCTTTAGGACTTTCTAGCATTATTCTGCTGAAGACATTGAAAAGCTACACTGATGCCAGTTAAGTTAGCCCTAGAAAATCTGAAAGTCATGGAAAAGTAAGATAGCGAGTTTTCAAAGCTCAGTTTACAAAAATATTATATATTTTGAATGCCTCTGTTTTACACAAAAAAACCCCAACATCAGATACCAATACAATGAACACTGGCAATAACTGAATATTAAAGCTCTAGCGAATCTTGGGATAAACCAGATCTTGCATGTATCCAATAGTATCTAAACAAAAGCCCTACACACATTTTAAAATATCACATGGTCACCATTTCATTACACAGCAGTTTGAGACATACTTCATCCATTCCAGTTCTGAAATATTCAAAGAAGGAAGTCCTGCAACCTTTCCAGTATTTGGCCATCTGCACAGGAGAAACATTATTCAGTATATCTAATAAGAATTCCAAATGGTCCAACTTGTGTCTGCTGCTGTTTGTCCTGTCACTGGGCTTCTCTGAAAAGTGTATGGTTCTGTCTTCTCTATGCTTCTCTCTCATTAGGTATTTGGAAGCTGCAGTAAGACCTTTCCTTTGCCTTAATTTCTCACTGCTAAAGACATGCAGATCTCTCATTCTGCTCTCACAGAACACATCGTGCAGCCCCATAACCATCTTGGTGGCTCTGCACTGCACTTGCTCCAGTATGTCAATGCCTTCCTTGTCCCAGGTACCCCCAAACTGGACACATCACTCCAGAAACAGGCTCCTAAGTGCTGAAGAGAGGGAAATAAATGCTTTCCCCAAACAAGTGGCTACACTGTGGTTAATACAATCCATTTATTCTGTCCCAGATGCAAGACCCCAGGTCACATTTGCCCTTGAACTTCATGAGTTTCTGTCAGATCATTCTCCAGTCTGTCCAGATTCTTTGAACCACAGATGCTCCCTCCAATGTCATATTGCCTGCAAACTTGCACTCCATCTCAGCATCCAGGTCATGAATAAAAGTATTAAACAGTGTTATCCCCACTATCAGTCCTTGAGGCATGCCACTTGTACAACCAGCCACCAGTTCTGCTTCATATTGTTGATTACAACTCCTCTACCACAGTGGTCCAGCTGATTTTCTGCCCATGTTATCATCCACTTACAGAGTCCATACCCCACTAATTTGGCTGTAAGGAGGTAATGGGAGACCATATCAAAGGCCTTTCTAGGATCAAAGTACACAACATTCAATGCTCCTCCCTTCATCCCAGAGCAAGTCATCTCATCACAGAAGGCAATCAGGTTGTTCAGGTATAATTTACCCTGGATAATTCTGTGCTGGCTCTTCCCAGTCAACCTCTTATCTTTCCTGCACTTCGAAATGCTTGTAGGAGATTCAGTTCATAACATTCCCAGGGAGTGCAGTTCAGCTGAGTGGCCTGAGTACTGCCTCAAATTCTTCTTCATGTCCTTCTCAAAGATGGATGTTTGCATTTTCTCTTCTTTATGTCTTCTTTGTAATACATTATTATTTCAATCAATTAAAAAAATTACAACGAGATCCTAATATGCTATCAGAGGGTTAGAATCTATCAGGTCTCTCTCTTATGGAAATTCTATATTCCAATGTAAAAAACTTGCAATATTTAGGTTTCAGTAAATTGTGATGTAATTCTGCTAGAGAAATTTTTACCCTAGCTAACAATCATATCTAAAATTCTTTTGATTTGCATGACAAATAAATGTTTTCCAAAAATACTCTGTAAGAAAATGAAAATTAGACATAGTAATTTCTTTAAATTGCTTTTAACGACTAAAAAACTTTCCTAATGCCAGTAGATATTTAAGATATTATTTTATGTAAAATAAATGCAAACAATCAGCTTGGTAAAGACCAGAATAAGAAAGGAGAGAAAACAAACAATATGAAGAAAAACTTCTCCATTTAACTACTTTGTAATTGCTATGTATAACTCAAAGGATTTCAGAGAAAATGAAACTGAATTCTCTTGAGAGCAGAAGGGAGATCGGTGCAAGAGCTGCTTAGGCAGAAGAATGAAAGAGATTCTAATGACATCTCCAAGAAACTGCATGAAGTGCTGTAGATTTGAATAAAGAGAAAGATCTCTGAGTGCATTGTAATGTGCTGAAAACCTGTGCT
>VYZS01100554.1:0-13948 GCA_013400695.1 Neodrepanis coruscans | reverse complement strand
TCAAAGAATCCTGGCTCTGGGCTTTCAGACAGTTCTGGATTCCCTCCTGTTTCCTAGGATCATCACAGGGACTACAGAGAAATCTACACAAACACCTTGCAAAGTGCTCTTGCACAACTGCCCTGCTGTTGGGTCCTAAGGCACAGGCAGTCCAGCCTGACTTACACAGGGGATTGTATTGGTCACTGCTTGCAGTAGACTTTGACCTCTGGAAGACAAATGAGAAAAAGCTCAATCCACAAATCCCAAGCACTTTTTATCTTGTTATACAACACAACAGTCACAAGGCCACTAGTCACATTTCATTCTCATTCCATTTGGATACCAAGCAGTTATTTTGATACAGGGATTTGAAAAAAAACTATTTTTTTTTAAATGTGTGTTTGTTGAGTGTGTTGCATCTGGCACGTGGGGACTCCACTGTTTGTGTTTGCACTCAGAGTCTCCAGCATAACAATACCCAGCACTGACAACCAAAATCTGGAGAGGTTATTATTTGAGTTATTACTGTGACTACTCTTTCATTATGTGACACAGGGCAATGATGGTTGACTACAAGAATAGGGATTGAGAAGAGCCCTTGTCTGAAGGAAATTTAAAAAGACCAGGACCACTCACCTCTGAGGGAGTGAATCAGAAAATCCACCGTGAAGGTATTACAGAATTCACAGCCCAGAGATAGCAGCTGGAGAACTTTTGTTCACCTTATCTCAAAACATAGGAATGCAAGAACACAAAGGTAAATGAAAAAAAGGTAAATGAAAAGATAAGCTTTGCATAAAATACATATAGGATTCACTGATAGGCCACATTGTGAAGAGCAAAGTATTATTAGTTTTCTCAGTGAATGAGCATAATTCAACTAGAAGTAAATACAAAAGTAAATACATCTAAAATAGAGATTTTGGAAGGATTACTATTCTTTGGAGCACAAGTGAGCCTCTGCCTCTTGGGATTTAAAAGGCTATTCCTGCCAGGTATCCAGCACCTGGGGAGCTCAGATAGAAGAACCTACTTCTGTAAAACCACCTCCTCCAACGAACTCCTGAGCTGAATACAAACGATAGCTGAGGGCTCTTGTTAGGGAGGAGAACACGAGGCACCAGAGACCAGGACTCACTGGCAGGGCAAGCAAAGGGCACCGTGCAGCAGATGCCTGTTAACATCTACATTCCACAGAGGAGTTCCTGCATCCTCAACTTACTGGAGCTGTGCTCCAATTTGTATAATTCAGGTATTTTAGTTACTAAGTGATGACAGTACAGAAGTCAAAGGCTAATCCTGGCCTGGTCTTTAGCCCTACTTCCTTATCTTGGAATCTGGTCCACAGTGCCACTCTCATTCTCCCACACAGTTTCTGTACTTCACTGCTCACCTACTCATGAGGACTGAATTCCAGGACAAAGGCTATTGTTCTCAGCAAAGGGTTTGTGGAACAGCTATTCTGGCAGAGCTCCCCAGGTGGAGAAACAGTTCATATAGGCAAGAGAACTCACGAAACCATCTCCTTAAAAGGAAAACTACACCATCAGAATAAATCATCTCCATATCTTTGCTTTTTGCATGCCATCATTGCTGCAGGGTTAAGTCTGGGATTTTTACATTCCAACCTGCATAACTATTCTGGCAAGACTAGTAGTTCCTTGACCAGGAAAGACAAGATGCACCAGGAAACAAAACAAAACAAGAAAGAAAAAACCCAATAAACAAACAAAAAACACACATAAAAAAGATCCTGCTTATTTTCTTAACTGCTGCTTTTTTCTAGATACTGAAAACAAGAATGAAGGAATGAGCCATGAGCCTTGGCTCTGTTAACAATGAGAAAAGGAACTGTGTCCAAAAGTCACCTTTGGGGTGGAGAACAGCAGTGCAACTCTTACAAAAGAATTTATTTACTACATTGTATGAAACAAAAACATGGTGTCCTAATGAAGCTATAGTGAATCACAAATAAAATCTAAAGACATAACATAAACAACTCATCTAGAATTGAACCAGAGTTCTAGATATAAGAGACCCCCACTCTACAGGAAAGCAGCCTAGGAATTCATTCACCAAGTCCAATTAATAATATTCATTCTTCATTATCATCTTTGCACTGCAACAGACCTCATGTCAGCCCCAGCAAAGGATATGAGTCAATCCTTGACTAAAGACCTCTGATTCACTAAGGAACCAACATATATAAAATCACTTAAGATAAAAAAATGCTAAGGTTTGCCTCTCTGATAATTTATCTAATGGCTGCTACGTTGGAGTAATAGGAGAAAGATGAGAGGGAACAGCACTACATCACTATGGAAACTAGAATTTTCAAAATAAATACCTTTGCAGAAGTGAGGTTGTAGATCTAAAATATATACTGGTTTTGGTGTCACCTCCCTTTGCCACAAGATCCAGCCAGGCTGACCAGCCAGACACAGGGAAAAAGCTTGCATGTGGTGACAGATGATATCCCATGACTGGTGTTCCTTATTCCAGTACAGGTATGGGCTCTGAATGGAAACCTCAGTGTTTGCTCTGTTACCTGTTACCTGTCTGTTACATTTCTGAGGAGTCTTCCTGCCCCACAGCCCATCTCACCAAGCCAATGAAAAATGATTCCATAACCACTTGAGACAGAAAAGTGTTACCTTTATCCCACTGTACTGATAATCCCAAATAATTGCAGTGTCCTTACTATGACAACACAATACAGCTTTGTGAAGTTCCAATTCCCTTACTTACTTTTAGTTACCAGGAAATTCCTTACCCTGCAAATAGCTCCACTGCAGTTACTGTTCAGGGCATCCAGTCCTTTGCTTCACATTAGTCACATTTTGGAAATACAGTTGGAAACTTCCCCACTTGTGCCTGGGCAAAGGGTTTCTCATTTTAGACACACACATACCTCCACACCCCACCTACCTTGTACCATCTCACTGATTGCTGCTGTAAACAAGTCAAGGCTCTAGAAATGCTGACTCACAGTGCTAAGACTGTGGAAAATATTTAGAGTTGCTAAAGAAGCAAAGCCCAGCAGGTTTCCTGCCCTTCCTCCTTATCTGCAAGCCCCTTGCCATGGCAGGCTGTAATGAAGGACCTTGCTTCCTGAGAGGAGGCAAAGAGTAGGTACTTGCTTCCTAAAGATAGCCCAGATTCCTTTGAATTCCCAGTTGCTACCTCGTAATTGCAGGCAGGGGAACACAACCCCCAGTGCTTACAACCGCAGGGCTACAGATGTTGAGAGATTAATGGCTCCTGGGGAGGCTTTCTTGCCCAATGCAGCATTGCTCACTTCAGTGCACTTCCTGGGACAGAGTCAAGTTCCTCTAAAATGCCTCAGTATCTGCTGTGGAAGGCTGTTCCTTACCTATGGACTTTACTGCACAGCTGAGTCAGTGCAGACAGGCAAATCATTATTTGCTTTGGGAGGGCTGGCCTGATCCAAGGCATGACCAAGAAGCAGTGGGTGCAAATTCTGGTTCCCTGTGGGCTTGTCAGTGCAGGCAGGGACAGGGACTGATGCTCAGGCTGAATTAGGGGCCGTGGACAGCAGTGTGGGGAGATTGGAGCCAGTCTGGGTGCATTCTGCCTGTGTTAGCACAGTGCTGCACCCAAACTAATCGGCTCTGGATTTTGTCCAAACGACAAGCTGAGTGCCTACCACATCAACAGCCTGTTTTTCCTCACTGGGAAATGACCTCCTGTTGCAAAAGGCGGAGCATTTAAGGAAACAGCAAAGTTTTATACCCACACGATTCACGTGGCAAGTAAATTCACAAAGTCTAAGGAGCACAGAGCCTTTATGACTGGCTGGGATGGGCAGGTTGCAGCGGGGCTGCCTCCTCCTCCCATTACCTACGCAGCTCATTTGCAAGGAAGCAGAGGCTGATGAGCTACGTTTACAAGCTGGGCAGGGCAGACCAGGGAGCAGCTCTCACTGAAGGGAAGGAGCAGGCTGTGGTGAGAGCTGAATTGCAGCGCTCAGAAATGACTGTGCTAAATGGTCATGGTGGTGGTACTGAGATAATTTTACCTATAACCTATTCTAACTGCAGCCTGCAATCAGCATGGCCTGTAGCTTCTAAATGCACTAGAAGCACACAGCTAGGGATGCAGAGCTTCCTTTTTTATTGGCAGCTGATTTTCAGCTGCACATCAAATGAAATCCTTAGCAAGCTGATCATGCGCATAATTCTCTCTATACTTGTCAATATGGAGATGCATTTGGCTGAAGTCTCCCTTTTTTGAGGCAACAGGAGCCATTTTACAGAGGTGGGGACAGGGGCTGGTCCTACAAGGCTCTCAGGCTGGTTTAAGAGAACAGTAACTATGGTGCTTTTGCCCTCAAAGCAAGCTTGAGGTCCTATCAGTCCATTTCTGACAACTGCTGTGACTGTGAAGGTGCTCCGTGTGAAGACGGCCCTGTGTGAAGGATAGATTGGATCATAAATGCAGAACAGCTGCTTAAGCAGAACACAAGAAAAAGAAGCAACGATGTTGCTGGGCAGAGAAAAGCATTGCAAGAGCTCACAGATATCCTCTTTTCTCCAAAGGCACATGCGCACTGCTATCACTCAGTCACATTTCTCTCGAGCTTCCTGGTAGCAGTATCTGTCACATCTGACTGGCTACAGGACTGTCCTCATCTGACAGTAATGACCTGGCCTCGTTTTTTTGCATTTTTTGTTGCCTCATTCCCCTCTTTCAGCACCATAAAAGCAGTAGGCATGAAACCTGCAGCACAAAGGAAATTCTTGCTCGCACAGCCTGCTGCAGCACATTTACCTCAGCAGTGCAGGGGCTGCAGGCAGAGCAAACCTCACATAACCTACACTAGATTCCTGTAACGTTCCAAATCAGGCACTTAACTTCCAGACTTGGCTGAGACTCATCTCCATGGCCAGACTTAGTATACACAACAGAGACTAAAACTCTGAGGATCATGGTGAGCAGCTTTGCTCCTTTGGTAAAATGTAATGCTCTACAAAAACAGACAGTTCAACCCCATAAAAACAGCCTATTTTTGGCCCAAGAACAAATACTGAAATCCCCCTAGAACTAAGGGCCATCCAGATTTCTCCACATGCAAATTGCACTGTAAAAGATCAACTCTCTGGTTGAATGGTTACAGCAAAACACACTTGACATTGCCATGGCCTGGCCTCTGATCTGCTGCTGGCCAGAGGTGATGTCATGGGCTGTGTTCACTGTCTGGAAATGAGGAGCAAGAAACACGCTGCACTGGCTGGCCAGGCAGCCCAGTGACACATCCTGACACGGGCCACAGGGAGATGGGAACAGACTGATAACTCTTAAACACCATGGAAACAAACCCTCAAGAAGTTGTCCGTGTATAGGCACACTAACCTGGCCAGTGGCAGCGGGTCTGCCCACACCTCCGATGCTTTTGTCCATCTCTCCACTGCACCCCTTAGTCCTCTCCCCCACCTTACCACCTCTCTTTCCTCAAGGCTGCTTAACTAATTAAACTGCTGGTATCCCTGCTTTGTTTACCCAGTTCTATCTGCACTGAACAGCAGCAAGAGTGCTCCCCCCAACTCGATGTCACCACTACCTTTGAGAAAAAGGCTGACCTGCAAGCTATTTTTAGTCACATTGTAAGGTTGTGAAGCTATTTTGGTCACATCTCTGTATGAAAGCTGCAGGATGCTGACAGGCTCTGTGTTTGCCTAGGGCAACAGAGGCTTTAACTGGGAATGGGAACTGCTTGTGACTTTGCATTAAGGCTTCTCTGCCCTTCCCACACCATAGGACTCTTTACACCAAGGTTTGATTTCTCTTCCTTTTAGGAAAGAGTAACATACCTTCCCGAATTCTGCTGGATATCAGAGGCTCTGTTGGCCTCCAGCTTGCACTGTCTTCAGCTCTGCAGAAGGTGCTGTTTATTCTATTGACTCACTCACTCCCAATTGCCTCCCTAGGAGAAGGCAGGTGCAATTATGAGTTCACAAAGACACTGGACAAGATTTTATCAATCTTCCTTTTCATCAGACCTTTATAAAAGATCAATAAACATTAGGCTAGTGCCTGCTGAGAAGTTGGGTGCACATAACTCTGTGGAGGTAGAAGGGAGAGCAGAAAGGAACCATTTGCATAGCAACATGTTGTTCTGAATACAGAGTAATGCCTGGGAGCCCTGGGGTACATCCAGGGCATCGGGCAGAAGGTGCCTGGTCTAGACAATTGTTTTCTCTGGAGTGCCCAAGGGTTGGCTGCCAAGTTTGCTGGGGTTCTGTAGCAGGTGCAAAGCACAGGCAGGGTAGAAGCCAAAGCAACTGGATTTAACAGAATTAAGCCCAAAGATACAAAAAGAAGCTTGAAGGATATGAAAGAAGAGGTAAATGTGAGGACAGAAAATTCTGAAACTGGTGTATTTAGGACAGATGAGTCAGACTTATAAAGGAGGAACAAGGGAGTAACTGTGTACGAAAGCTTTTGAACAGCTGTCAGCCAACCTCCCTAGAAAACTCCCCTTAGGACTACTGCTGTCTGCAGCTACAGTGGATGTTTTCCCAAGACCCTTCAGGTAGTGCTACTAACAGTTGTGCACCTGTCCCATTTGGAACAAGAAGGATCAGAAATTCATCAAGTCAGACTTCAAAGTCTCTCTCATATAGTTTTTCCCCCAGCTTTCTTCTAAATCTGGCTCTTTAACATTTCTTACACTGAAACCTACATCCTGCTTCTAAGGTGAGCCACTCCCTACTTCACTGATGCAACTTGCACCTGCTTGCATGAGTCAGCACAAGCCACATATCTCCTCCAGAGCAGGATCAGTGCCTGCTAACAGGATGGACAAACACTGGTGACCTGTTGCAAAAAGAGATTTGATTTGATTTGATTTGCAGAGCATCTCTGTATTCCATTGGGTATTTCAGCAGGAGGAGTTGCTTTAATTCCTTTGGTCCCAGGCAGGCATGAATCTGTGTTATATACTTTATAATCTTCATGACAGGGAAATCAGCTGACCAGTAACTAATACTTTATGACACGCAAATTAAAACCAGCTTAGTAAGAATTTAACTTTTTAGTCAATAGGTGGAAACAGCATGGACAGAATAGTATTGTTTAATATGTTATTTTAGCAGGACAGAATGGAACTGTCGCAGTTCAGATCAGACACAGAGACATGTCCAGCAGCAATATGTCAAGACTTGTTGGATCAGAAAGCTCAATGAAGTGTTTTGTGTTTCAGCTTCCCCCAGAGCCATGCACAAGACCAGCAGCAAGCATTACACAGTGAAAATGTTTGGGTCAGATAAAATAACAAAGCAACATGTTGCATTATTTCCCTGCTGAGCTTCAGCAGCCTTTCTTTGGGGACACTGCAGGAGTGGGATAACAAACAAGAGTGTCTGACAAAACACATAACCTGTTGGCTCCTACATGGTGGATCCATGCTCCTGCTAGCAGAATTTTGCCAGTGTAAGGAGTAGCTACTTCACCTTTCATCACGCTCTAGATTCTCAGTTTTCATCCACTTACACACAATTTATCTTACTGTGAGAGCATAACTTGTCTTCCCTGGTTATTTATTGAAGACATCCTCTCACCACCTCCACACTGCAGATATTTTACTAATAAATATAAAGAAATTGATTTTTTTTTTCTAATATTCCCACACCTGTTCTATTTTCCGGGATGGAAACACCCGCTTACAGTAACAAATCACAGGCAGCTCACCCCATAGACGTAGTCAGGGGTTGTCCACCAATTGTGTGGATCCCGACAAGCGCACACACCACGCTGGAGCTGACGACTGCAGTTGTTCCCGATCTCCTCTAGGGAGTGCAGTCGGAAAGGAAGAGATGGAACTGCAGCACACATGCCAGCTGGGAATCGGTGACTCAGGATATTCAGTCATAAATGGTGTCCGTCCCTTCCCAGCTGAGCGCAGGGAGCAGCAGTGAGGTTTGAGCTTGACGTGAGAGCAGATTTCTACTAGAGCCTGAGGTATGCCTTAGTGTGTGAAAGGAAGGTCTGCCAAGATCCTAAAATTCAAGATGTAAATCAAGCAATAGGACTTCAAATACCGGACCGATCATTTAAGCCAACGCCCACACAGCTGAATGCAGCATGGACAGCACTGCCACGGGGCTTCCTTCTCTTGCACCCTAGTACAGCACGATGTGCATCCATCAGATCACACAGGTAAGGCATGCTCAGCCTCAGAACATCATCTAGGCCTTGGTCTCTGTGCAAAGAACATCACAGACAATAATTTCTAGAACCAGATGTATTTTCTGTGTATGTGCACAGTGCTCAGTACTAGAAACTGAGCAGAACCATTGATTTATTTCACCCTGGATTCATGAAATAACTAAGAAAATGGTATCTGGCTGATCTCCACAGTAAGGAATCATGGAGGAAAAGGGATTGCCTATTTTCTCCTTACAAATCACATGCATGTCCTCACCAGAACACAGAATTAATCCACTCAGAACAGGATCTTTGTCTTCTTCCTACACCCCAAAATAATAATAACCCATGTTCCCAGTATCAAGAAAAAAATATTAAGGAATGCAGAAATTTTATTTCCATCTACCTAACACAAAGGGTAAGAGAACAAACTTGCCAGGAGAGAGCCTGGATAGGAAAAGCAAGTCTGCAGGAGGGACATACCCACATTCAGACAGGTGCCAGGGTTGATCCTGGCAGAGTGACTGCTGCAAAGTTATGGCAGTTTGTTACAAAGCAGAGCTGTGGAACCAGTGAAGAGCTGCATCTTTGAGGACAGCAGGTTTTGGAAACCAAGCAACAGTAACCATTGCTGCTTATGGGCAAAGCTGCCAGACTGACACACACAACTTGCCACAAACAGAAATAACCTACAGCAAAACAGGAACACACATTCACTTCTCCTAAGGACAGCAACCACACCAGCAGCCAGGGATTTCACTTTCAACCAGGCATTCAAGGGGCAGCAGGTATCTGTGGGACAAAGCCAGTCTTGTGCTTTTAGAGACTGAAAGTTCCCTCAGTAGCAGGTGAGAGGACAAGAGCTTCTGCTTGTCTGTTTCTAGATGAGGCCTCTGCAATTAAACTGCCAGCAGCTGGCTCAGTTTAGAGTGAGCAGCATTGCTTGTATCTGCTACTATGTGACAGTCCAGGGGAAGGAGGTAGAAGCACTGAGCACAAGCTTCATGTTTACTCAGCAAGCACCAGCTGAAAAGGACCATCTGATTTCTAAACTCCTGTTGCCTCCCACTTTTTGTCTCATCATCACACTCCATGGCTAAGGCACACATATAAAGTATCACAAGCTAATTCACTCACCCTTTTATTACAGCTCCTCTTGCTGTTTGCTGACCTGTTTTTCTCAACCAGCAGAACAGAAGCCCCATGTACTGACATAGGAGAAAAAAAGAAGAGCAAAAGCTTTAGTAGAAAGGCTAATAGAAACTCATAAAAATGAACCATCAGCTCTTTCTTCTCACTGCAAATAACAGAGCTTCTCCTCCCTCACCTGTCCCATCCACTCTTTAAATTTTCACACCAGCATTAATTTCTGTGGCTGTTTTGAACATGTGGGTTTTTTAATGGAACCAGGGAAAGGTAGGCTTAGCATCAAGAGATCCCCAGAATATTTCTGGTGAGGGCATCATTGGTTTCTAGGGGGATGTTTATGATGCATGATCACAATCTCAGAACTTCATTCTCCACCTATTTAGGATTCCCACACTGGATTTTACAACCTGCCTTCACATATGAGATGTTGAAGCTTTCAATGAGGTCACGCCAGACATTGACAAGCACTGATGGGTGAGTCATGCTGCAGTAGCCAGAGATACTAGCAAAAAGATTTGTTAATCTGTATGCAGTCTAACTCTTTTTCTGCTCTAGAATCTTATTCAAGGGTGAAATACAATGTCTCAGAGATAGGTGACTGCAGAATTGCTGAGGAGCAAGGCCACATGCTCACATCTATTTCACAGATTATAACAAGAATCAGTTCCTGGGAGCATGTTTACAACAGTGTAAAATGTTGTTTTAGCTATAAAATCTACAAAACAGGAGATCAAGATCCAGGTGGGGTCAAGAGTGGAGCTGTTCATTGCAGGTCACTGGAAAAGCCACTGTGCTAACAGGGAATCTAAGTTCCACCAACTCTGGCTCCAGCAGATTGTTCTTCCAGGGGCTACACTGCTGTACCAGGATCAGCAGGTGTAAATACACATCTGTACAGCAGCCAGTCTAGGACAAAGGCCTGTGCAGCCACAGCACTGTCAGAGCTGGGCCTGAGCTAAGACATCCAGCCCTAAGCCAGTAGGGTCAGGCACTGAACAAACTCTCTCTGCTGGCTCTGCTGTGAGGGGAAACCTGTGGGGAATGAGACCAGATGACAGCAAAATTCTCCACGGAAGCTTTGCAAGTGTGGCAGGAAAGACACAGAAAACCACGGAACAAGTGAGATATGGGCACTGAGTGCATGACAGCAGAAAAAAGTTTCTTTATCTTGGCTAAACTACTGGACAGTCAGAAAAAGAACGAGTAATAAAGGCAAAAGGCAAAGCAAATCTTAAATTCTGCAGACAGAGAACCAAGACATGGGGTGCTGTTGTATTTTCATTGCGGTGAAGCTCCCTACTTTTCCAAATTTCCCAGTTAAATTTCCAAATTAAGCTTCCTAAGTCAAGCAGAGAGATAATTGTTTTAGACTTCTATTCAGAGCAGCAAATGCCAGTGGACAGCTCACAAAAGGTGTCTTCTCTCAGAGAAAGAAAGCCACCAGCAGGTTGCATAATTGTGATGGGCTTCCTCCCAGTTTCACATTATTAGTCACCTTTCACCCTTCTCTGCCAAAGGTCTCTTTTTACCCATCCATTCAAGCACCAGAGCCAGAGCACAAACCTTTTTGTGCTGCCTCTTCCCATCAGTCACTCTTCAAGGTCAATGTCTCCACAACACTGATCCTTGTGCCCATTCCAGGCATTCTGAACCAATGCCAGAGTAAAACCTCCTTCAGCCTTGCTTTAGGGAAAAGATCTGAGATACCTGAACAGACCCTCCTTGTGCTCAGTTGTCATGGCCTGGAAAAACAGTTCTGAAATCCTGAAAATATTTCAAAGCAGAACCATTGCAAAGATTCATCAAAGAGCCCTCGCCAGCAGAAGACATCCTACCTAGAGTCCCTTGGAAACCTGTTTGACTCAGGTGGAAATGACCTACTGGCATTTATTTGTAATTGCCCAGCATGGCAGTGGCTGAGGAAGGAAAAGCTATTGAGTCACACTGCAAGCCACTTTTCCACTTTTGTCTGGTTGCCCAGAGGGAAGAGTGGGGCAGTCAGAAGGCTGAGATTTTGTTTGTGTCTTTGAAACTCATTTTCTATATGACCCTGGCATGCACTTCTTGTGCCACTGTTTCCCCATTTTGTTAGAGCTAAAACCACAAGTCAATCACAAGTGCAGAGCAAGGAGCATGTTTGTTTATCTAATAAAAGGTAAGAGAAAAGGATTATGACTTGTCATACAACTGTCATACAATGCAAAAGCAGTTACCTAATAACATCAGCATTGCTTCATTTTTGTCATTATGACACAAACTGTCAGAGGGATACTGCCTGACATGGTATCTTCATCCCAGTGGATGTACCCAAGTGTTTACTTCATTGATACAAAACCAGATTACAACAATCTGGAAGACTCTACCTCGTTTATTTTGACCAGCCTTTCTTTGGAACATGTTTTTCCTGTAGAACCTCACAACCCATAATAATGGCCCAAACTGCACTATAGGAATGATGGCAGGTTTCATGAGCTGGTAAAAGCAAAACAATTCCTCACTTGTGCATTGCTCAACTACTCACACACTCAAACACACAAGTGCTTATCTTCTTTGCAAGCAGAGGACAAGCTGAAAGTTAGTTCCTAAACTGGTACCTGATACATAAACAGAATACTTTCTACAAAATTTCAGTGCCATGAAAGAATTAAAAGAACTCTCTTATTTCCCTGAGTTACATTCTGCTTGCATAATTTCTTTAAAAAAAATAAAAATTGAGAGCTGCTGTTCATAACTGCTTTATAATTAATAATGAAAATTTTTTCCTTCGAGTTCAACAATTTATTCTAAAATTTACAATTGTTTGCTTAAAAATGACCAGGTCCAAGCAGCATGGGGACTGAAGGCTGAGCAAGGCATGGCTGTGATTACAGCAGCTGAAACTGTGCCCTAATCACACTCTTATCTTCCTTATCTACTGCAAGTATTTATAAAGCAATGATTACTGTACTAGGCCACATCACAGCTCTGAGTTAGTTCTGAACCAGCACCTTTGAGTTGCTGTAAGAAGTTTGTGCTGCTAGAGCTGGTGTCACTTTGCTGAGACAGAAAGCCAAGCTTCTCATCACTTAAAGTCATTAAAAAACCCCTATGACACCTCTGAAGGAGTAGGGGTGTTAACCCCAATGTCCTGGCCAAACTCCCAGCTCAACTAATTACAACGTGCCTCGAATAAATTCTTGCCACAGTTTCCTTTGGACACAGTATTGTTCTCTACTTCCTCTCCTACAATATTAGGGAGTGCTGATGCAGGCTCTTAAAGGTCCTGTTCGTGCTGGAATGTCACACAGAGTCTACCCCAGGACCAGCTCTGCAGCAGCACACTGGGAACAATGTGTGGAAACCAGTTCTGCCTGTCAGCTGAACCGCTAGGCAATTTGTAATATTTATTTATTGATGTTCTGGCACCTCCTCCAGATGGAATTAACTTGGGGGATGGCTCTCTGATAGATAGAATGGTGCAAATCCTAGACACACACAGACCTGTGTAGTTCTTCTTTAGATGGACTAAATTTGCACCAGGAAATCAGCAAATGAAGCTGAACTAACTTTCTAGATGCCTGCTATGGTCACCTGAGAAGGCAGTGAATACACACCTAGTGCACAGGACTAGGAAAGCTAAACGTGCTCTTTAGTGTAGCTGTTGACAATAAACATGGTTTTCATGCTGTTCCTTCAGAATTTCAGTGGACTTTGTCTAAACTGCCTGTTCACAGACCACACTGTGTGTTGTTGAAGCAGTCACTGAATGAATACGTATCAAATGCAGATCTGGTATTTTAAGTAAAATTCTTGACAGTTAATGCTAAAGCATTATTCACATTTTTCTGCAGCCACTGTTAGACTCCAAGGACTTTTACCTAGAGCTCTCATTATCTTTTTATGTGCATAACATGAGCAGCTGAGGTCCAGACTCTCTGCTGGCATTTGCCTGGTTGGCTCCATGGGCCTCACTAACTCTCATAATTCATGAGCTTTAAAGGCAATTTGTCTGCAGGAAGAAGAACAAGATCAAGATTCAGAAGAACCCAATTTTCCATTCTACCTCGTGACCCCCATGGGTGGATCACTCCCTCTTACTGCTCCATTTTGTTCTCCTCATCTCCAAAAGCAAATGATACCCACTAATTTGATAAAACAGGTACAAAATCAAATTTATATTGATAGGCCATGCTGAACAGATTTGCATTAAACACCATTGTTCTAACATTTGAAAGTGCAAATATTTACCTTTCAAGCATGTCCCTAATTTCCCCAGAAGCACATCTCCAAACCCATATTATTTCAGGAGACAGAAACTGTAGTTTCAGAAAGTGAATGGTTTTATTTTTCTGTCATTACAAAAATGCCTTTTAACTTGTCAAATGATACACTCCAAACATCTTTAGCAGATGAATGAAACCAAATTTCCTGTCATAGCTGCCAACTTCGAGGTTGAGATAATCAGATAAACCTTTAGTTTGCCTCTCCCAGTACCTACAACAACATGTGTTTGAAGTTATCCACATTTGTCTTACTTTTCCTATTGGGATCCAAAAAGGCAGAGTGTCAGACCACTGGGTGACAAGGTCATAAACTCTAGATGTGGCCCAGTTGTTACAGCCAACCTCTGTTCTCAGCTCTCCTCAGATTTCCCCCATCCCAGGTTGAACAG
>VYZS01100550.1:1828-12430 GCA_013400695.1 Neodrepanis coruscans | reverse complement strand
CACTGAAACAGGTTGCCCAGAAGGGTTGTAGAGTCGTCCTCACTGGAGATATTCAGGAACCTGGACCCTGTGCCATGTACTCTAGAATGATCCTGCTTGAGCAGGGAGGTTGGACCAGATGACCCACTGTGGTCCCTTCCAACCTTACCCATTTTGGGATTCTGGCCAGGCCCACTGAGCTTGTTGATGAATACCAGCAGATACTCCCACAGACAGGGTAGGGAGCATTGCTTTCCTTGCACCTCACCACGAGTGTGGGATGGTTCTTACTGGCTTTAGAGAGGGTTCAGTCAACCTAACCACTAATTAGCCCAGATCTTCCCTGTGCTGAGACTGCACCATCCCTTCACTCATTCCTGGATCTGATCTATTTTAGATCATATCACTGAAAGAGTTTGACTTGTCTGCTGAGTCAGTTAATATCCTGTATTTTCCACCCAGCACCCTTCATCTGAAGGCACTTTGTCACTTGACCCACGAGTTGCCTTTGTGCTTTAGCTTTTCCCCATATCAGGATTTCTTAGATAGAGCTAAATGTGATGCTAACAGCCTTCACTGGAACAACTTGGAATGCCCTGGTAACCTGTTCATCTTGTTTCTTAGCCAAGGCCTAGGAGAGGTCAAAACTGCACAGAAAGTTGCTCTTGTTTCTAGATTTGAGCTGGGAGATTGACTTTCCTAAGCCTTGTACCTTTGGCCATACTCTCTGTACGTCTTTATGATTGTTGCCATCTCAGCTACCTGGGGCACAAGGTGATGATCAAGTATGTGAAACACTGTGGCTACAGGTAAGAAACCTCCTTTCAAGAGGAGAGGTCAGAATTAATGCAGAATACAGTGAAGTGCTGTCTCATTGGAGATGGACCTGGATGATGCAGGGACAGGATCCCAAAAACATCTGGCAAGCCCCTACCCATGGTGATTAATGCTGGAATGATAGTAAGACAGCATGGAGAACTGGAAGGGCTACGAGCAGCTTTAGGGAAGCCTAGTTCATTATTTAGTTTTCAAATGGATGTGGGAAGAGGCAGCATTTTCAGCTCCAACAGCAGGCTGCATCTGGACAAAGTGCAAGAGGAAATAGGAATTCTCAGGGTAGGAAGAAATGCAGTTAATTGATATTTTTAATGTTCATGGTCACTTCATTGTAGAATCTCTAGCTCAGTCTAACACGTTGGGTAAAAGGGGAATAGGCATGAGCAACTGTGAATTGGGTTTTCAAGCTGTGTTAAAAATCACATTCATTGTACAGCTGATAGCCAAAGAACCTGCACTGACACACAATTTCATCAAGGCATTGAAGGGTCTTTTATATACACTCCTGAGTCCCTCAAAAAAAATATGTTGATACCTCTGCTTTGTGTGAAAAGGAAAATGATGTTGTCATGGGAGACTCTGGCTGGGGATACCAAAGAACATGCTGTGCCAGGGAGTTTCTCATCAATTTACAAATGATGGCATGCCCAAGTAAGGCAATGATTTTAGATGTCCTTGTGACAGATGAAGATTGGGTTAAGATTGATGGTTGCCTAAGGACAAGGGATCAACCAAGAAGAGAACTGAGACATCAGCCAGGACAAAAATGTCACAGTAGAGAACTGTGTGGTGGTGTGCAGCTTTTTCTTAGAGTGAGGTAAGTGGGAGATCTTCAAAAAGCTTTTCTTTTTCCACTTTTTTTCCCCTCCCAATTTTTCAAAAAGCTGTGATTTAGTACACAAGGAAATAGCTTTCAGTGAACTACTTCCTTGAGTAAGTGGCCCTGTGACAAAGGTACTAGGAAATAAGAATAACTAATAAAAATAATACTAAATAATACAAAAATAAACCTAGTAACAACTAGCAGCTGTGGGTAGGGGAATAATCCAGCTGTATAAAAAGGTCTTCAGCTACTCACATTGCCTCAGAAAAAAATAAGAACAGCTGAATGTCTAAGGACACTAACAAATTGTTCTAGTTATATTTAAAGAAAAATCAATGCCTAAGTAATATAATTTTTTTTCATGGCTGAAATTGGGGGAAAAAATCACAATGAGGCAAAAAAAAAGAGAAGTACTCACCAGCTAAGTCTGTTCTGTCTATGGAAAGAGGAGAATGTGGTCAGAAGGGAATGATGAAGCACTTTTTAGGCCGTTAGCAAATAAGGAGGATCCTTGACAGGACCTTCTCCAAATGAACACTGCTACATTTCCAGGCACAGATGACCTAGAGCACATTAATGTGGAGAGGTGCACGGGATGCTGGAGTGATGAACAGGCCACTGCACAAAGCCTGAGGCTGCCTGGGGAGATGGGAGTGAGCAATGCTGAAAATAAAGGACGGCGCTGTCGCTGTGTTCCTGCAAAAGGCGTTTTGCAAAGCACAGTGAGGAAAAAGCATTGGCTGCTGAAATCCATGGCTTGCTGGGGTCAGTTTTTAAAGGCATCAGGGAAGACATTTAAAGAAAAGCCTGGGTGGATGGGAGAACAGATGACGTCAGTGATTATTCTGACAGGGCATGTCATGTACAGAAGCCAGTGACAAACCAGTGCAGGGGAGGGGGGAGGGGAGACATCACGAAGGGATGTTAAAAATCTGCACACATTTTGTAGAAGGACAAGGAATTGACAGACAAAACTGAGACCATTCTTGATGTCTGGAAACGATGCAGACTCTCAAAAAGAAGAAATACCTCAGTCAAAAAAGCCAAGAGGCATTAGAGTATTTTTTAATGGAGTCAAAACAAAGATTCTGCTGCCGTGCAGAGATACATCTACAAGTAAGAAGTATTAGTGACTAACCTTTCTTTTGACAACAGGAGGGTTGGAAGGATTTAGGTAGCAGGATTCAGAACCTTGTGTGAGTTCTCAGCCAGGCACTGAGGCAAATGGCATTTTTAAACATCTTTTATCCACACGTGGCACTGGCGTGCTTTGTCCTGCTTTGTAACAGAAATTGCAATAGAGAGAGAGACCAGAGACTCCTAATCATGATTCCAGGTTGGGTAAAAAAAAAAAAAAAGGCATACCAGGAGTCTGAGGAGATGGAGAAGCTGGAAGCCATCTAAGATTTGGTGCTTGGGGTCCAGCACCTAAACCAGTATCCAGCTTGGCAACTGAAAAGCTGAAGATCACAGAGATTACAAACCACCTTTTTTTTTTTTTTTTTTTTCCCTGTCCCAGGACTCAGGGTCAGATCAGCAAAGGTCTCTAACTTGTTTGTTGTAGGTTTGGGCAATGTCAAAGGAGGGCTTTGACACAAGTTGTGTCCCCTTCCTCCTACATGTATTATTTCTCATTTATCAACCTTGGATTTCACCCACCATTTTAATAACACAAAGTCAATAAGATCCTTCTGCAGCTTTTCACAGGCTGATACAGTGTTGAGTGTCTTAGATTATTTTGCATAATCAACAAACCTTGGCACCTCGTGATCTTCAGATTGTTCTGAAGGTGTCAAATGATGGGGCAGATGTCCTCAGATGCAGGACACAGACCTTCTCTCTGTCACCACATGCCTTGCCACTAGTTTTCAACCTGCAGAAGGTGATCTTCCCTGTCCTAGGGCAGTTCTTTGAAAGGTTTTGCCAGCCTGTTTTTTCCTAAATCCCATGGCTTTTCATCACGCTGGGGGTTGAGGTGAGTGGTGAATTACTTCCAGCATAGTTACCTGTTCACCCATTTCATGCTGGAGACCATCCAAGTCTGGCACTTGGTACTGAGGGTTTGCTGCTCTTTAATGTCACAGATAATGTTCTCAAGTCTTGATGCTTCAGTTTGCAATTGTGTCTTCATCTCATCACTGCTGAGGAAAATCTCTTGTCTGACAATACCCCAAAGCTCCTCTGGTGGCAAAACATCAACTTTACTTTTCTGTCACGGCCTTAAGCTTCCTTAATCACTCCCACGGCTTTTTGGCAGCTTTCATTGTCTCCAAGATACATTTGAAAGAGGTTTTCATGTTTCCTAGTTGTCAGAGTCTCCTGAAAAATCTACCTTTTTTTTTTAATTTAGGCTCTTAAGTTTCATTCACTAGTATTTATGAGTTTTTCTTCTATTTTCATTTGACTACAGCTTCAGCTTTTTGACGGCTGCCTTTTCAGATCTTATGCAGTAAAGTATAACCCAGCACTACTGTTCCTTCTAGGAACATTTAATTGAGAATAACTCCCTCAAGAAGATGACACTTCTGTAGTAAGGAGGTAAGTCAGCTGTGCTAGGGTAAGAGATAACATCCATCTCAGAAGAGTGTGTAATGAATTATTTGTTTTTGCAGTGTGCACACAGTACGATTGCTCAAAGGTAGGCAGCTTGTTCTGCATGAAATTCCTGCATCCTATGAGCACTGCTGGAGCCTGCAGGGATATTTGCATACCCTGAGTTTACGTCATGAACCTGCGTTTTGTGAATGGCATCTGTTATGAAGGAGTTTGGGACATTATTGTTTTGAGGTGTTTGTCCTTTATCACTGTCCAATATATGCCTGGTGTCACAGTCTTTCCTGCCAGAGACATGTATCTCTTCTTCCTTGCATTGATCTTATCAACTGCTTTGCTCAAAGAGTGATTTACTTTGGAAGTGGACAGAGTATGTTTTAAATGTCCAAGATCTTTTTTTACTGTGCTTACGCAGCCACCATTTCGTTGCATTTTGGTGTGACTTTTCACACATCTGCTCAAGCTGATTTTCACTACATGGCATATTCCTTAATGCTGAAGTTTCATGCTGATGTATTGAGAAGGTGGTGGCCTGAGGACAACCAGCCCTTTCTTGGGGAAGTAATGCACGTGTGGTAGACTGTGCAAATGCCAATGAAGTATAAAATGATTTCTCTAAACGTTCCAAGTTACCATAAAACTAAATTTTGTTATAACACCACTATTTACCATTAACTGTTTTGACAAAAAGAAAATAAAAGGTACAGCTTACCACCCCTAGAAATGGTTGGCTGCCCATCAGAGAAGTTGTCCCTGGAGTTTGCCGAAGAGCTTTCTGTCAGCACAGCCCTGCAAAGGAGTGAACTTGTGTCCCAGGTGCATCCCTCTCCCATGATGGCCCAGCACAGGGAGCCCTGGTGCCTGGTTGGTCCAGGAAGACAGTCCAGCCTCCAGCTAGGATCGATGTCTTTCTGTACCTTCCCCTTGCAAGATGTTCATAAACCAGGATGGATTCTGGCTTGTCACAGCTGTTCTTCAAGTTGGTTTGTACCAACAAAGTGGTATGATTGCTTTTCACTCCTTTGCTGAACAAGAGCCTCTTTATGTCTGCCTGAGCACCTGCCTTGCCTGAGCAAGCATTTCTATCAGTTTTCCTTAGAAATTCTGTAAGAACAAACCTCAAGAAAACTCCTCTCCAGAGACAGAAGCCGCTGCCACAGCGGATCTCCTATCTTTATCCCAATACCATCCGTGGTCACATATGTCAGTTTTTCAAACAGACAAAAAAAAAAAGAACTTTTTTTTAGGTCAGGATTGCAGTTCTCAGACAGGCTGGCCACTGAGCCAGCTTTTCCATCTGCCCAGAGGGGCCTTGCTGTGGTGCCATCTGTAGGCACAGTGTCTGGATGCAAAATGAGGATTCAGAAGTGCTGTGCTTTTCAGAGAGGTTACATGAGAGAGGAAACCAAGCCCTCCAGGCAGTCCAAAAGTTGCACAACTTGTTTGCCACACTCGTTCTCCCTGTTTCCATACAAGACCAACATATTTTAAAGACTCCGATTCCTGGCTTGCCTTGCAAATACTTCACAGTTTTTCTAGGAATTTCAAGCAAGACTGTAAAGTAGTTGAAATAGTATTTTAAAACACAGTGAACCTTTGTTCAATACATTCCCAGCAATTGTTGGTGTCAGAGCACACATTCTTCCTTCCCTCCACCCCACCTCCAAGATTCTATGAAATTGCTCATTCCCACAGCAGTTTGATCTCAGGTTGGATAGGGCTCACTCTTGTTAAATAACAGGAATTCTTTGCTCTACATGAATTTTCAGCCAGCCTTACCTTGCTTAGGAAACATAAGAGAAAAAAGATTACACTTAGAAACATTCCAGATTTTAACCCAGTTCAAAGTATTTTCCATGGAAAATCAGGCATATCCATCTCTGCTCTCCACGAGGTGTTTCAGTCGCCTCTCTGCACTTCCAGATTATCGACCAAGGTGCAAATATGCAGCACTGCACAGCACAGCCATTCAAGGCACCCAAGAACAGCAATTAAGGACAGGATGGGACCAACCCAATAGTCATTTGTAAGCCTGACAGGTCTGCAAGGCTACACCTCTCCCAGACAGAAACCCAGCTCCCCAGGAGGGCTGCCTCCAGTGAGCCCCAGCATCAGGCAGCGCCCATTTAATTTAACTCCAGAGTTACATAAATCTCCCAGGGGGCCATTTGTGAGGTAAGCCAGGTATTCCTGCTGTCCCAGGGCTAACAAGCTGCTCAGAGTCCCAGCTCCTACCCAGAGGCAGGTTATTCAACCTTTTTCTTTTTGTAATACAACTTTGAGTCATCACTCTCTAATCCAGCAAACATATAATTTTTACACAGCTCAACCACTGGAGATAAGAAGCTCCAGGAAACTACATCCAGCATACCTGCATCCTGGGACTTTTAAGTCCTCCAGCTAAGTCCTTGCTGCATCCAGATCAAGGTCTAAAGCATTTGGGGTCCAGACAAGTGATCAGCTCCAACCCTGCCTGCCAGGGAAGAGAACAGCACATCAGCCCTGAGATGTTGAATTAAGCTGCTAGAAATGCAGGGCCATGCAATTCTGTGCAGTGCATTGCTTATCTGCCCTAGTGCTCGCAGTTTATGGAAGGCTCCGTCCCTGCCTGACAGCATTCCTGCTTCCAGAGGTAACACAAGGGAGTCAGAGGGCTGACACTCACCTTGCAGAGATTTGCAGCTCAGCAGCTTAACTGCAACTGCCCCTCCTTACGCACAGAATTAAGCCAGAATTAAGACTGGCCACCACCATGCTGACACTGGCCTCTGACACGTCCCCAGGCAGCCATTTCCTCTCGGGCAAAGCCAATTCATCTTAAAAGGTAAAACCAGGTAAAAGAACCTCCTGGTAACACCAGAAGTACCTTCCTTGTCCCATACCTACAGCAGGGGCAGAATTAACGTTTCTTGTGGCCCCTGTACCAAACCAAATGTGAAGTCACCTGCTCAGCACTTTGTTGTGCATACACCCATCAGACATGCAAATCCAGAGATAGAAGGTGGATGGAGTCACAGAACTACTTTCCTGCATCCTGCACAGCAGCCCTTCCAGCACAGCCCTGCACCACACCTTATTTTGGCTCACAGGCCTCTCCCATGTGGAACAAGCAGCTCACCAGCCTGCACACCTCAGCTCTGCTCACCACAGCCACATCCAGAGCAGAGACTGCCACACAGGCACCTGCACATTACACACACACCCTCCTCCTATTTCCCACTGACAGACAGACAAGGCATTTCAGATGGTGATAACTTTTATTGATGTAAGGTGGTACACAAACAGATCAGTTTCTATCAGCCTCTCCACCTCCCCCAGGCTCGGGGAGAAGTTGGAGGAGTGGGGGAGACAAGGGAACAGAACTGGCCTCTCACTGCAGGATGCAGAACTAAGCGGTGGTGAAGAAGGGCAGGGGCTCCAACGAGGGAGAGTCCTGCTTCCCTAGGCAGCAGGGGGGCTGTGTGCTCGGCTCACTCCTTGGATGCCATGTGGACCATCAAGTCCACAACACGGTTGCTGTATCCATACTCATTATCATACCTGGGGACAGAAAGTAAGAGTGCTGTCAGGGCTCACCCATTTCTGCTGCCCCTTCCGTTCTTCTTGCTCCTCTGCCCCATCCCAACACAATCAAACCAGGCAGCTTCCGCTCCACTTCCAGTAAGGAAAGCAATAATCATCCCATCCACCCTCCAAGAGGAGAAAGAGAAAGCTACAGTCATTTCAGGCAAGAAGCAATCTCACTCCATGAAGACTGTTACAAGTGGGAGCCAATCCTACTCCACAAGGGTCTGTGTATCTGCCTGGATCACCAGCAGTGACCGACAGGATCCAAAGTGTATGACCTGTGCCAGCTGCCACCCCTGAGGCTGCACCTACCAGGAAACCAGCTTGACAAAGTGGTCGTTCAGTGCAATGCCAGCACCCGCATCAAAGGTGGAGGAATGGCTGTCACCGTTGAAGTCACAGGAGACAACCTGAAACAGAGGGGAAATTGTTATCATACAGTTAAACGCTATCCCAGCAGAGCTGCTGCTGCAGTCACAGAAACGAGGCAAGTACCAGTAATCACAGGCCAGGAGAGCAGGAGTTCCTTACCTGGTCCTCTGTGTATGCCAGGATGCCCTTCAGGGGCCCATCAGCAGCAGCCTTCACTACCCTCTTAATGTCATCGTACTTGGCCTGAGAAGAGACAGTTGGAAGATGGTCAGATCCCAACTCACAAAATGTCCGCCAGGGGCAGGGGAGGGAGGAGGAGCACATGGGAGCACCACAGCAGGTGCTATTTTCATCAAGATGCAGTCTTTGTGACAAGATGGATGCAGAGAGGGCAATTTCAGGTGCAAGACTGAGTTTAGAAGAAGCAGGGGCATCATCTGGAGGTTGTTAGGACCTTGTCCACAACACTTACTGGTTTTTCCAGGCGGCAGGTCAGGTCCACAACGGAGACATTAGGGGTTGGCACACGGAAAGCCATCCCAGTAAGTTTCCTGTGAGACAAGTGAGTCAGCAAGGATACAGCATCTGGGACCCCCTCTGCCTCCTCCTGACATCAAAAAAGGACACTCACCCATTAAGCTCAGGGATGACCTTTCCCACGGCCTTAGCAGCTCCAGTAGATGCTGGGATAATGTTCTGAGCAGCACCTCTGCCATCTCTCCACAGCTTCCCAGAGGGTCCATCCACTGTCTTCTGTGTGGCTGTGATGGCATGGACAGTGGTCTGAGAAAAGAGCACAGGAGTAAGAACACTGCAAATACTCTCCAGAACAGGGAGTT
This sequence comes from Neodrepanis coruscans, assembly GCA_013400695.1. Lineage (NCBI taxonomy): Eukaryota > Metazoa > Chordata > Aves > Passeriformes > Philepittidae > Neodrepanis > Neodrepanis coruscans. The sequence continues at coordinate 3,460 of VYZS01100550.1, read as the reverse complement.
ACAGATGCTTTCCCTCTCATGAGGGGATCTGTGGATAGGGCAGACCTACCATAAGACCTTCCACGATGCCAAAGTTGTCATGGATGACCTTGGCCAAGGGCGCCAGGCAGTTGGTAGTGCATGAAGCATTGCTGGGGTAGAGAGAGAAAGGCACATCAGCCAGAGGCAACACATCCACAGAGGTGTGAGGAGACCCCATGCGGCTGCCAAGAGCCCCAGGCCAGAAAGCACCTTCCTCTCTCCTTACCTGACAATTTTCAGAGACTTGTCGTACTTCTCATGGTTGACACCCATCACAAACATGGGAGCATCAGCTGAGGGGGCAGAGATGATAACACGCTTGGCACCACCCTTCAGGTGAGCCTGCAGGGAGAGATTAGAGATTAGGTAACTAGGGATCCCTCCGAAGTTGCTTCTTCACCACCTCTTCTCTCTTACAGCCCCATCTCGAGCAACTCTGTACACGATGATGTGCCCTATGGGCAGCAGTGAAAGGAGTATCCTTTCCCTCATGCACTGCTGTGAAATACTTACCCCAGCCTTCTCCATGGTGGTGAAGACACCGGTGGATTCCACAACATATTCAGCACCAGCATCTGCCCACTTGATGTTGCTGGGGTCACGCCTGAGAAGGAACAGAACTGTAAGACCTGCTCCCCTAAACACCTGCTTTTATGTTGCAGAAAGGCAAGAGGAAGAGAGATACTTACTCCTGGAAGATGGTGATAGCATTCCCATTAATCACAAGTTTCCCATTCTCAGCCTTGACAGTGCCTCGGAAGTGACCATGAGTAGAATCATATTTGAACATGTAAACCTAGCAAAGAGAGAGGGGGGAGAAATGTCAGGCACCCTGGCTGCCACCCTCCTCCAACACCTGGTCTGCCTGGGAAGCTACTAGAACAGATCCAGAGGAGCCCTACTCGGAAAGGCCCAGAGGGGGCACTGTAAGGCAACTCACCATGTAGTTCAGATCAATGAAAGGATCGTTAATAGCCACCACTTGGACTTTGCCAGAGAGGACGGCAGCCCGGGTGACCAGGCGGCCAATGCGGCCAAATCTGGAGAGAGAAAGAAAGAAAGATAAAGGTGAGGAGGCACAACTGGAAACCTGCCGGGCTGGGCTGGGCACGGCAGGCAGACCTTGGCAGCCTTCCCTCGAGATCATCCACTACTCCCTGCCCTGCCGGGTAGGGGGGGAGCCCTGCAGCCTGTCCAAAGGCCAAGGCACCCCGGTTAAAGATTAAGAGCGACCCCCGCCCCGGAAAGGTCAAGCGCTAAATTTACTGAGGCCGCCAGGGATCCGGTTACTCCTCAGCCCGGCACGAGAATGTCACATCCCCGGGGCCGCCACCGACACACGATCCACCTGGCGACCTTTCCATGGGGGGCTTTGGGGATCCCCGGGGATGTACGGGGGAAAATTGGGGCAGCCGGGCAGCGGCGGCACCTTCCAGGATGAGTCACCCCGAATCTACGGGGAAGTGACTCAGCAGCACCGCTTTGCCCCGAGGGGGGAACAGAGGAGCGGGGACCGGCGGGGCTCAAACCGGCCCCCCCCCCAAATCCTCCCCCGCGCCCTTGAGGCGACCTTGCCCCCCCTTCACCGCCCGCGATCCCTCCCCCGCCCCG
>VYZS01100549.1:876-14841 GCA_013400695.1 Neodrepanis coruscans | reverse complement strand
ATTAAAATATAATTAAAATTAATCATACATGGAACTGACTGGATTAATAATTAGAAATAAAGTGCTATATTAGATATATATTAGATATATATTAGTTATAAAGTGCTATTGCATGAGTTTTTAGCAAGAGATTAGTGACATGTTTTTCTAGTTTGCACTCTGATGATTCCCAAAAAAAAGATATCAAGATAAGGACTGAGTTACTATTTTTCTTTTTTTTTTTTCCTTTTGATGTGTACTGTACTAGGCACAGTGGAAACACAGAAGAAAAGACCTGCCCAAAAGATCTTACAGTAAAAAACAACGATAGTGGCAAAATAAATGGGTAAAGTGGTATCTCACTTGTTTCCTTTCCTTTCCTTTTAAAAATTAATTTATTCTCATTTTCACTACAGTAACAGGGAATGAGGAAGTTGAAAATGGCTGAAGGAGGTGAAGAAGTAGCAGAAAATGAATTAGAAAGAGGACACCAGACTGGTGTTGTGAAAAGAGGACAGAAAGGCAAAAGCAGAATAGGAGTTTAGCTGGAGTTTAGCTAGCAGGCAGGGAGCCAGCTGGAGCTAGAGAAGTATTTTAGAGTAGTTGTGGGGAAGGGGCTTTCCTCTGAAATTTAAAAAAGACAAGGACTCTCAGAGAGTTTAATCCTTCTTCCCTCTGAGCTACTTTTTTCTACAGACGAATGCCATTAAATTTGTAACATCAATTAGCAATCATGAATAGCAGAATCTTCAGATTAGTTCTGATGATGTTTTTGTTCTATTGGTTAAAAGTACTTTGAACCTTTAAGCATATAAACCTGCCCCCAAATTGCTTGCTTCCAATATTTTTAATGATTGAAGAAATACTCTATTGTTGAGGTGATTTTATTTTATTAAGTGGATTTGGTCAAAAACGGTGGTGTGGAGAATGAAGGATGCTGGTGGGAAGGAGGTGTGCATTTAATATATTGATGTGAGGCCTATAAGATCTGAGATAAAGCATAACCATCGCTTTCTCATTCCTTTGCATTACTAGCCATTACTGAATGACATGGTGCAGAAAGGCTGTTAGCAATAGTTAATGCCTATACAGCGGGTATAATGAAGAAATGGGAAGTTTAGGCACAGGAAACCACAGCTCCAACAGAAGGAGCTGAAAAGATATAGATAAGATTAGTGACATATGTAAAGGCACAGATAATGTGTGACAGAGTCTGCCCAACTGAATAGGATGAAGCCAGCAGTAATAGGAAGCCCATGTTCTTCCTAATCCTCCTAGATAAGCTGTTCCATCCAGAATTATCAGCCAACAATCTTCAGCGTATCAGGCTGAAAATGAAGTTTCAGACTGCTTTGATTCCTCATCCATAAATGAGAAAGTGCCTGAAGGATCTTTATTTATTCTCACTCCCTCTGAAACACTCTTCAAAAAGTGCCAATATACTAGCAAGAGATGCATAAAGCTTCAGTTACTTTGATTGACAGAACATGATATAAAGCAACTCTCACTTGACATTTCAGTTTCATAAGGCTTCAAGCATGTGTGTGTGTAACTTTAAAACTTCACAAGGAAAAAAAGGGGATATATGCAAACTTCAAGAAAATGTTTTCTGAATAGACTACAACATTACCCTTGTTTCAAGAGCTTGTATGACAAGTAATTTCAGTGTATTCGTTTCAGTTCTGTATTTATTAAATGACTGCAATATTTGCAGTCTTGTCTTTTGTAGATTTTCAAAATAATCGATATATATATCCCCGGGAAATATGTTTCATTTGAAGAGAGAAAGGATTTTAGAACAAACTTTCAAAATATGAATGAGTATGAAAAGGAACACGGATTCATATCTTCCTTCAAAAAATTAAATCTATCAAAAAGAAACAGAAAAATTTTTGTGGAGTTTTGTGTTTCTATTTTGTACAGGTTTGAAGGGAAAATACTGCCACCCACCTGTACCGTGCCTGTTTTCCCCACAAAACTTCTTTATTCTAACTCCTTTGAGGAAGTCATCTGGGCAATGGTTATGAGAAGTATTTGCACTATGTCCTCATTAGCTTTTATGCTTTAAAACATTTTTCTGTTCTTGTACATATTTGGCCTGGACACTATATTCTAAATATGTGAACACTCCAGAACACTCACAATGCTTGGGAATTAAACAGTTCATATCTGGAGAGAAAGGAAACTACTTGAAAGAATCTATAATCCTCAACCCTTTATGATAGGACACATCTGCTCTTCCTAATGAGAAATGCTTTTCACCTCTGAAGGAAAATAAAAAAAAAATCTATATGCAAGTTCTGTTGGGAAAAAGAACGGAACATGATAATGGACAATGGACAACAAAGATAATTAACTATATTATGACTAGCAGAAAAACATTAGAAAAGAGAAATTATTCCTGTATATTAACAGAAAACTTCAAAGAAAGGATAAAGAAATGTAGATGAAGCATTCAATTTTTTTTCCTCTGGTTCCATTCCCCCTACAATAAGCTATAAATTACATACCTCTAAACCTGAAAAAGTGCTGTTTGCACTTGTTAGTAAAAAAAGCTAATTTTTGCAAAGTTACTCATATTTCAGAGTACTAATTTTAAGATAAAATAATAGATAGCTATTCTTTTCAGAAATGCTTATACTCTTCATATTTTGTAAGTTTTTCCAAGGCACTAGCTTTTTCAATGCTACAAGCCTGATTTTTCTACTTCCTCTTACTCCTGCCCAACCCTATTCAATGAAACAAATATAAACCGATTGAAAAATCCTGGATATTGTCCTGTTATTGTCCTGTTGTTGCCCTGCTTACAGGGAAAAGAGTAAAACTGAAGGAAACTTCTTTTTAACATGAATTGTCAAAACACGTACATTTTCAGAAAGCATATGCGAATTTTGAGAACAGTAAGTACTTTCCGATTGCTTCCTTACAGCGTATTGTATTTTCCATTTTTTTTTTTTTTTTTTTGTTCTATGGGCATGACTGAAAATAGTTTTCTGTTTATCATGGCTGTTAGTTAACATGTGCAGAAGAGTGGTAGCAGGTAACCAAACGAGTTACAGAAATACATATTAAAATCAGCATGCTCATTACTGAATCCAGGAACACCGCTAACACCAATTTCCAAACAAAGGAATCCTGAGGAAGAATCTGGGCATTGAGGAAATAAAGATTAGGGGTCTTAGATAAAGTGGAGTTAGAAAGGGAAAGAGGTAAAATTAAAAGATATGTAGGTTTAGAAATGGATATTTCAGATGCATACATAATGTGCCTTTTTTGTCTTTTCTTCTTCCTTATCCTTCGCTACTGGACCACGTATAACTTTTCTGAATTCCTTAAACTGGCAATCTAGAAAACAGGACACCCGTACCCATCTTTTTATCGCAACATATTGCAGAAAACCAGAAATGTATTTCTGTTCCTGCACTCTTCTGTTACTGGACTTTTGTTTGCTGAAAAATAGTAAGAAGCAAAATAAACTAATATTTACAGTGTTGAGTATCCCGCTGAGCACTGCAGAACAGCGGCTGGTGGGTAATATCCATGTTCATGTTTGGAGTTGTGAAACAAAACGGTTCCTCGACCACAAGTCCCACCAAAGTCAATGGGGATTGTCCCTATTCAGAGGCCACACTAGTGAGTCAGCTAAAGACAAGTCTGTAGGCATTGCAGTTTTCCTCAGCTGCAAATGATCCAATGTACATTGCACATTGTCTATAGATATGGAAAAAGCCTTCAAATACTATATTTAAATGAATAATATTTCTCAGCCATACTTTAGAATGGGCTTCAACTGCTGAAGAGCAAAGCATAGCTGGAAGACGGCTCTTTGGGTACCAATGTGTCCCTGCTTTGCTCATAGATTACTCTTGTCAAGTATGTGGGAGGGGACAAAACAGAAAAAAAGAGATTGAAGGAGAAATGTGCTGGAAAACAAAAAAAGTCCTGTTGAGTTTAAACAGCTGTACCAAAGACATTATTTTGAGGACAAACAGGACACTGAAAAGATTAAGGAAGATATTTGGTTTCTCAAGACTTATGGCAAGGCTGTTTTTCCCGCCCATCTAGGTAGGTAAGACAATGACACGAAAGCTAGTAAATCGCCACCTATTTGTACTGCTGAAATTTAATTAATGTAACTGATGCCTCTGAGCAATGCAAAGTACTTCCTGGAAGTGCTGATACGCTGGCACAGCCTGTAGTCCAAAAAGAGGAAAAAAAGGAAAAAGAGGGGAAAAAAATCAACAAAGAGGAGCTCCAGCAAAGAGCTAAAGGGTTAAAATAGTTTGAAATGCCACACAAAGTGCTCCCACAGTTTTAAAATGTTAATCAGTTTTGAAAGTGTAAGTCATCTCCTGCTGATAAAGAAAATGAACACAGGAACATAGGAAAATTGGAGTTTCTGAATTAAGAATCTGTGTGGCTTTTCATCAACACTTGGTAGGCAATCCAAAGATTCAAGCCTGTCATCCATCAGACTGGTGTGCAACTCTACATTTTATACAATAGATGAATTTAGAGCTACAATGTCTACCTGTGGTTTTTTTGGGTAGCCATTTTTTATTATACGAGTACTGGGGATGACAAAAGAAACCACTGAGATGTTTAGAGGTCTCTCTGAAAGTGTCTGAACTCACTGAGCACTTTCATTGCCAATTACCATATATAGATAGTTCCAAAGGAACTATTGCCTACTCTATATCCTTTGCTCTGGCTGATTTAACTAAAGTGGAATAAGAGACAAAGAAAAGAGGAAGTTGTTTCTGCCCTGTGGATACTTGCAAAGAGATATCCTGCCTTCCCATCCTGTCACAGATGCTTCAGTGCAGAAGGAAGGAGAGGGCTTGTACGATCTCTAAACCACATTGGCTTTACCTTGCAAGACAGATGTAAAGAGGCTTTGTTACTATTTTGTTCATGATGGGTTTCATTTTTTTTTCACCCAGATTAACTTTTTCTTGGTATTGTTAGTTTCTAGGGCTTAATTTGATACGGTACAGCATGAGGACTGAAGACAATTGATGCTGCAGAAACCAAGCTGATGAGAATCCTATTCAGAGGGGAAGTCCTTACTGCAAAAAGAGCATAGAATAGCATTATGTTGATCATCCATTATAACCAATATGGAAGGAGGGATATGAACCAGCATATTTTTCTTCTTTTACTGCAGTCAAGAAGATATCTTAAACTCCTTGCACGAAGACTGAAATATGCAAAACACATTCTCTTCTTTTAAACTGGCATTTGCTTTCTGCTTGTTTAATATATTGCATTTTATAAATTCAGAACTTGTAAGCTCAGAGTGGTATGCCTCTCCTGGCCCCAAGCAGATATCTCTGATTTTAACATCCTATTAAGCATGGATGAAAAGCTAAGCTAATAACTAATTTTCACCCTCACAACACGGACATCTCTGACAAGAATAAAAGGGATTGTTTTTAAGGGATGCTTACTAACATTAGCAGAAAGTGGACAAGTGGGCAAGTAAGGAAGCAAATTATGATTCTGCATTAGAACATTAGAACTGGGCAATTCCAGCAGTGCACATAAGAAAGTACAAAACATTCAAAAGAGAGGAAAAGACACAGGCATAAAATGCATCATATTAACAAACATAAGAGCAACAGAGGAAAAGATTATGAAGGAAATTCCTAAGCAATTTAAAAACAAGCACTAAGTTTCATGCTGTCTGTGAATATTGCACAATTTTTCTTCAACTTTATTTATTAAAGGGTAGATATATGGGGGAATAAATGGGGGTAATTGCCCAATTATGACTAGCCTGGACTCCCTCTGACAGACACACACACACACACGCACACACACACACCCCCATACTGTAACCTCAGAAGGGCTGGGGAAAGGGAATATATGTTACACTCTACCTCGAACAAGGCGGCCCCACCGCCTGCAANTTCCCCTGTGGTTCTAAGCCAAACCATTACATAACCATAGGAGTGCAAACACAGATTCAAGCTTTACCCACTTTTTCTTACAATTCAGGCAAAGGGCAGTAACTGTATACCAACAGGTTAACTTAGAAAAGTATCTTCTTAAACAATTTAGAAATTGGATTTAAAAGTAAGTTAGAAAATTGTAGATGAAAGCAGAAATCTGAAAGCCTGAGAAAAGCTAAGACTTGACAACAACCTTAAAATGTACCCTTTTCCCTTTGTTTATTTTTCCTGTTACTGAAGGAAGAATAATTTTTCAGGGAACAAAATACACTTATTTATAACACAGTATATAATCAGTTCAATCTATCCTCTACCAATAGTAACAACAAAACTTCTACTCAGAATACTGAACAGGAATACATTAAAAACATGACATGAGCCCTTCACAGGTTTTCAATAATTGGTTTTCTTGCATTGCACAAAAGTACAAGATGCTATTGTACAGTGTTTTTTTAAAATTCTGAGTAAGGGTTTCCTCAACATACAGCATTTAAGCCCAATCACTGCAAAATTTAATCTCTTTTTAATCTTCTTGCTTCTTTGATGACTCCTGACTACTACTTAACCTAACAATAAGAGAAAAACCCAAAACAACAAACCAAACCCAAAACATAGTTTGCTTAGATAGAAAATGTAACAATGAAAGGCATCAGAGTCTACAGGGCAGGATATGGATCTTTGGGATGCTCTATTTCTTTTCCAGGCTATGTCATTAGCTCCCTGAGTTGCCATGAGCTGGTCATTCCATTTGGCAATTTCTGGTTCCCTGCTATTCAAAGAGCAACAAGACCACTCACAGGTGTTTTTAAATCTTCTGAGGAAATAAAATTCGATTTACTTTTTAAAAAATTAGACTAATTTTGAAATTCAAGACTGAAATCTGTAAGAGTACTTCTACTGAAATACAATTCATGATAATAACTACTACTTACAGTAAGAATTTAAATGCAGATAATGATGTATATTTTATTCATCATTCATCATACATGAATATTTCTCATTAAGTGTACAAAAGACTTCTACTACATAACTTTATTTAAAGTTCATAGTAAAGCCAAATGAACTTGTCATCTAAATTTGTTCTTATTGTTGGAAGACACCATGTCTTTGAAATTCTTAGTATGGTGATGGATTCTAAAAAGTGCCTGTTAATATACAATGTTGGTGATCTTCACCCAGTACATAATTATTTACTAAGTTCTTTAGACTAGGGAGAATATAAAAATGGTAAAACCTTAGACTTTGGAAGAGTCACAAACTACACTATAGTCATATAAAAATTTGGAGATTCCTGCTATGTCTTTCAAGTTTAACAGGTAAAGATGTTCTTAACCACACTGACTGGGAACAGTCTACTTAACACTTTCATGGAAAGCATTAGAGTATGAAAAACCACAGTTCATAATATGGTGCTTATCATATAAACTTTTCTAAGGTTGTTGGAATATCACTGTGTCTGAATTTATCTTGTACTTTTGTAGTCAGCCATTCCTGGAAATATGATAGAGGAATATACTTTGTTTAAAACTCATACCTTGTATTTTCCAAATATTGGTTTGTAATTAATACTTTCTCTACTTACACTGTCAAAGAAGTTTGAAAATTGTATGACAATGCTAGACTCTTAACAAATTAGTTCTTTACAAAGCTGCCATAACAGCAAGAAGCAAAAGCTTGAAAAATTCAATATATTTTCTAAAATATTAGCAAATGTGCTTTAGGAAAGTTCTATAGGAACTGGTAAAAAAAGAAGTACTATGCTGATATGCTTTCCACCATATGTTAGGTTGTTTTGTTTTCCAGCACGTCATCAACAGTTTCCTTTTGATATGATCAAAGAACGATACACATTCACTCAAAAAAGGTATAAAGAAATCTGTGTTTTTCTTTAGTTTTCAGTCCTTGATTTTGTCTATTCTCTAAACTAGAATCCTTGAATGTTCTTATAGCAAAAATGTGTCTCAATTAAAAGTGAACTATTTGTTAGAGGAATGCTAAAATTTACAGGACCTTTTAAACAGTAATCCAGGGAGATACTCTCAGTTATCACAGAAATACTCAGACTCAGTGTTCTAGTGAATAGTGCAGGAAAAATACATATACAATAACTGTATTAAATGAAACAACTAATTTTGGCCTAGTGAATTTTAACAGCATTCCTGTATGTGCTCCGAGCTTTCATTAGCAGCTAGAGGTACACATTATTATATAGATTTGTGTTCTTCTGCTATGAAGCTGGGCTACACAACAGCGCATCAAGATGAATGAAACCTTTGTTTTTCAATGGACTTGCAGTAATGACCCAAAATCTCCTGGCACCCACAAGTGCCAAAAGTAGAGTTAGATGCAGTAACATACAGTCACCAGGCATATTCTACTAACTTTTTCTTGATCCCATCAAACCTCATAAGACAGTTTGTACTAAGATGGAAAACTGTTTAGAGATGCATATTGCTGACGATATTAATTATAGAGAGTTTGCACTAGAACAGCTATACCTTCAGCTCAGGCAGGAGGAACAACCTCACGGGGATAACTGTCTTCCATATTTTCCTTGCTAAGCACTGAAAAGTCATGACTTGAACCAAAAAGTTATCTACTTGCCTTAAGATAATGAGGATTATTTTTGGCCGTTGCTTAAATATAAAATTCATGCTCTTTTCAGATGCTCTGTAAGTTTCTTCCTTCAGAGAAGGAAGGTTGTGTGGAAACTTCTTTCCTGCAAGTAGAGAATCAAAGTTTAATCTATAAAAAAATTGTCGATACTTCAGCAGATTCACAGCTCTGTATACGTTCCCTAGTCTCCACCATGTGGTGAAGGTTAAAGGAAGAGAGTGTGAATCTTGAGATTCTGAGTTCACTCCAACTCCCACTTGTAACTGTACTTGGTGCAGTTCTGGTACATTTCTAGTTCTGGCTACATAATTGCATAGATTTGGTTCTATCATGAAGTTGACAAACAAGACTTTGAGAAAAAAATACAATAAAAATACCAAGTGCTGAAAAATTTGTGCTAAAATTACAAGCACCAGGAGTGTCAAGCTGAAGTCCTCCCTTCACCAATGTCAGCAGGAGTTTTACTGAGGACCTGACAGGCTAAAGACTTCACGCTGTTTTCACAAGCCATACAAAACTATATCAGCCTTGACCATACCTGCTCATTTCAGCTTGCCTGCTGGAGCCCTGGAAACTTCTCAGTGATATTATTTTCAAACTGGCACCAATTTTTAAATACAGATTTCTTAACTACTGAGGAACAACCATACCTACATGTTTTTAAACATTTATGTCCAGCAATTGAAACTGGCACTTTGTGGCTGACGTCTCAATCTCCCTTAATAATGACCACAAAGTCATTAATAATGACCACGCAAAAGGAAAATCTGTTTATTATGTTTATTATGTGTTACAATCTATCTTTATAGTCTGGTAAAACTTTATATTTTTCTAATTACATCTGGATAACTATAGCTTTTGTTACAGAGTATTTCAAAGATCTCTATTAGCTTAGAGGATGTTTCAAAAAGACTTTAACCAGTAATAGTAGGTTTGTCTATCAGCCTTTTCTTTGACCAATCCTGAAGTAACCTGTGTACAAATAAATACTCATAGTCATAGAATACTTTGAAATTCGTCTTTAGCCAATTATTCTTAAGAGTGACATGTTAATGAGGTGCCCATGAGCCATTCCTCCAATAATGTTTCTAATTATGCTGTATCCATGCGCTGTCCTTTGGTGAAGCTCTGTCCTTCTGGTCTTTTCTGTCCTGGTTCTTCCATCTAACATGTGCAGTTGCTAAGATCTTAGACGAGCTGTAAATTCAGCTTTTGGTATGATGTCACAGCACTCTCTTTAAATAAAAAGAGAAAAATATCCCCGAATTTTCTAAAGAAATACAGCAAGTGTACAGCAAAGAGAAAAGAAATGGGATCTAATATATAGCTTCTAAGAACAGAGACGTTAATGCAAGGATCTTGGCAATGTTTCAATTCTAATTATTTGATTTTAGCTCCCTAAACTCCTTCTGTGATTTCATATAGATATAGAATTTTTTAATTCTTGCCCTGAGCCGTCATATAGGTTTGCTGTTCATTAATGAACAATACCATTTTCCAGTCAGGCAAAGCTTAAGTCATACACAAACTATCTGGATTTTATCAAATTAGCTATTAAGAAAATGCCCTAACTCCAGCTTAGTCACATAAAACTTCTCAGTTAGTTACACTGATGAAGAGAATTATGGTTCTCTAAAGTTTTACTTCTTCTCTTCAGCTTAAATGTATAAGATTTTAATATTAAATATACAGCAGTGATGTCCTTGAATGCTAGACTTTGAATAAAAGGTATATTATTCAGATGACCACAAAAGGAAATGTGATAACACAGGCAAAAATCTTATACCACCAACAGTCAACAGGATGTCTATCTACCAAAACAAAACTAGGACAGCTTTTCCTGAATTTTACTCTGTCATTAGGTACATTTCTTCTGATATTCAGTCTTTACTGAGTGCATTATGGACTTCTCCGGGGAAAAGAAAATGTGCTTTTTAAGTAAACATGAAATGCTTTGATAAACGAAAACATTCAAATGAGACTGCTATAAAAAAAAATCTATTCTGTTTTTAACTGTCATTCTATTTTTTTAGGATAATAAAAAAAACCTTTATCCCAAAAGACTGACACAAATTTTGATTCATTGTGACCACACTGAACATTTCTAAAAAACTAAATGTCATAACAAACGTAAATAATGTATTCTTATTAGATAGTCAGAATGAAGTACAAGTTGTTTACAGATTTCCAAGTGATCAATATTTTAATATGTTAATAAAAAGAATCCTCACTTTTTCAGTAAAAATATTTCTGTATCACAGACATTCAGTGGTCTACATCTTTACCCACCCAACAGGAAACAAAGCAACCTCTAGTCAAAGCAACCACTCATCTTTTGAATATTGACATGTTACAGTAAATTTCAGACCACTGCTTGGAATGATGGTGAAATGTTTTTATCCCAAAAACTCCCAGTCCTTGCTCCTTATGGCCTTATATTGTTTTAAAGCAACTTGAAATCTTAGAGCTATGCAGAGATTTGTTTTTATAAACCTCCAAACACCTAATTTAAAGTGAAATCCTTATTTTTTAGCTTTAAAATACAGACTACAAGCCCAACACTGTAAGGCATATGCACTATTCAGTAGTGCCTACTATCTCCAATAGGCTCCTTCCAATTAATTTGAGTCTGCTCCATAAGTGGAAGATGGAGTATATATTTTTACATGCATTTCTCAAGTATTGTACTGTAAATGATAAAGCTGACATTGAAAGTAGTATTGAGCAGGAGCCAGATCTTCAAACATGTAAACTGCAGTATCTTCACTGCAGTTGCCTGAGCCATGGTGGTTTATAGCACTATAGATTTTAGCCTTGAGAAAAATAAAATTAATAAATATGAGCTACATGAATATGAGTCACACCAAGTAGCATTTGAAAATTTAGATAACTAAATAGAAATTAGTCAAGGTTTAGAAAAGTAAAGGTACATCTAAATATTGAGAGATTTCTTCATTTTACCTCAAAATTACTTTCACGGAAATCTAAGTCCACTACTTTCAGCTAGATTGTAAATTCTTAAATCAGGAGATCTGAACTCAGCAAGTTTAGAAAAGATACTTAAATCACAAATCTAACAATCTTGTAAAAAGTCCAGCAAAGCATTTAAACATGAATTATATTTTAATCCAGTGGTTAGCTCCACTGAACTAATAGTACAACTCACAGGCTCAAAGTTAAGCAAATGCAATTTTATTGACTTAGTTTCAACAGAGTTTCCCACTGTTGTTTCTCAAACACTCTCAGATTTGTACTGTGTGAGACTAGAACAAGCGTCGATGTCAAGGAAATCCCTGAAATTCTTCTGTTAAAGCCAAGGGGCACACAAATCACGTGCCTTTGCAGGGGTTCCTTAATTTACATATACTAGCCTTGGAGCCTCTTTCTGAAATATAATAAATAATATGAATTCCACAGGCCTGTGCCAATAATAATTTTACCAAGATTTTCACAACTCTTTAAAAAAACTGACAAGAAATTGTCTAAAGCCAGATAGTGAGTGGCAAAGCTGGTATCCAGCTTTTAATACCCATTTATTTGATCCTCACTTTTTTTTGGTATCTGATTCAAAGATCTAAACATTCTTGTTTGACAAATCAGACTTTGGGCTGAGATTATTGCATTTAAGCTAATGAGCCCTAGGTGGAGGAGCTCTAAAATTCTTTTTTATCCTTTTGGGTCCTTTGGTTCCCAGTGAGGGTAGTAGACCTTTTTCACTTAGAAACATATAGAGTGTAAATTTTCAAGATTTTCCAAGTGAAAGAATGTGCTAGAGCCAGTGTGTGAGTACAAATATTCTCCCTTGAGGATCCAGAGAAAACGCACAACTAACTTGAGGAGGGTGGGGAAGGTGTGTCTTTGTTAAAGTGTGTTCCTAGTTCTTCTCTGTTACTCAGAACTGCATCTGCATCCTCAGCATTTCTTGTTTAAGATGTTGTTGTCACAAGTCCCGACATTCTTTCCATGCCACAAGTTGTGAGATCAAACACTTTTATAATACAAAAAAGCAATCTAAACACTAGAATCCAAAGCACTTTTGTATGAATTAATTAGTACTCCAGTATTTGACCTCTTAACTAGATGCAGTTTGTGATTTGAGGATTATCATTAGCAGCACCTACAAAACTAGTACAATAGATACATGCACACTAGCATCTAATTCAGAGTAATAATCTTCCTACAATTGTGTTCACTGTTGTCCTTTTAACTGTAGGAAAAAAGAAATATATCAACACAACTGAATTAATCTAGTATTTATCTTTTCCTTACTACCTCATACTAATAAATTACATAGCATTGCCCACAACATCTGTTTGGTAAAGGCAATAGTAAAGACTGGAATAGAAAATAGGTACAGAACATTTAAACAAAAATATCCATGAAATTTTGTAGGTATAAAGGTTTTATACACTCTATTTTCTGCTAGGTTACTCTTTCAGGAATCTTAAAGCTTCCTCCAGTTAAGGTTATTTTATTGTTTAATTAGTGCACATACCTTAACAACACAAAGAGCATTTCCCACAGATAAGGTAATAAGATGCAGCACAGAGAAAGGGCCAATGAATCTGTTTGTTACAGTCTACCTAGTGAAGCTATGACTACAATACTCCACTGCTGAAGTCAGTGAAGACACAAGCACAACACAGTCCAAGGAAAACGCAAGCTGATACAGCACAAAAGATTCTTTGTTTCAGAGCAGCAGAAATTTCCAGCAAGTATCTGTCTGAAAATGCACAACAAAAAAGAACGTAATTAAATAACAAAACAAACTCAATCTAAAAGAGAATCATTATAAACTAGGACAAGTACACTTTGTTTTCTAAATGTACACAGTGAATTTTAAAGATCTTTGCCATGGTTTTACCACAGAATTAGCGATTCTGACAAGAGATGTCCAAGAGAAGTCACACACACCCCCAAAAAGAAAGAAAACACACAAATATCAGTTTATTTCACACACACAGAAAACCCGACAATAAAGTGCAAAAAACAGACAAATTAAGCTTCCCAGGGCCTGTGTTGGGATGAGAATGCTCTGGAATAGTGCTGGTCTCTCTCTGGGGCTCCCGAAGAGACGTCGGGATAATTAGAGAAGGCCCGCGACCGATCTGAGGACCCCCAGCAGTGCGAGCCTCCGCTCCGTTTTTCTGAAGAAAAACACTCAAGACAGTTAGAAACTGCGAGCCCCCCTGCCCCTCCCTTTCAGCCCCCAGGAAGGGATTTTCAGTGCTGATGGAAGAGATGTGGTCTTTAAACCCGGGCAATAGCTGCAGACAATCACCAGACCACTCGCCCCCGGAAAAAAAAACCACAAGGGAAAAAAAAAAGAAAACAAAATGCGACCCCACAAGAGTCCACCCCCAGGGGAAATACCACACCGGGCTGCCACTGCGGAAATCGCTGAATCAGTCCACCA
>VYZS01100546.1:18014-28184 GCA_013400695.1 Neodrepanis coruscans | reverse complement strand
CCATTCTATATGATAGTTTCCGTACCATCTATATGTTCCTTTAACAGCCTATCAAGTATCTGTACTTATTTTACAGCATCTGTAACTTGGAATTCCAAGAGAAGTTGTTCACAGAAAATTTTAAGCTCAAACTCCCAGAGATTAATCCTTTTGGTGTTTACTTTCTTTGAAACATAAGAAAACACAATAAAAGGAATATCTGCTCTTTAGTATCCATTATAAAAAATGGAAAATATACCTATATTGAATTTACGTTTCTCAGTGTTTTTTCTCTATGAGGTCACATGAACAATTTGCAGACTGCTAGAGTGGTCAAGCCCTATGTCATGTTTTAATGGTTCAGTATTTTTGATCCTCTCTTCACTGCTTTGTTGAGAAACAAAAAGAATGATGCTATGTCCTCAAAATTAACTTGGCAAAAATGAATACATCTAGTGAATGCATTAAGTTTTCTCCATGACTTTCATATCCAAATAAAATTTTTCAAGTTACCTTTTGTGGTTTGCTGCCACCAGGTGTCGGACAGGAGCGCTTACGGAGATGACCTGGTCTGCACTTCTGTAAGTCTTGTTTAGGCAAAGGCTGTTTCTCACTTGAAGTCAAATGGGGACTGGTTCCGAGGTGTAGCATTGTTCTACGTAAAATGTAAGGGCTAGTCTTGCCAATGGGGATGTCGGCAAACCCTGAAAAATAAACAGCTTCTATTAAAACCAGCTAAATAAATTAAACTTTCTCAAATAGATTTCTTTTATTCACAATAGGGATGAAAACAGCTGATTGAAATAAATCATTTGTTCTATTGAAGAAAATGGATCAAAAAGATTGCTGAATAGATCTTGTGTATTCCAAAATCCATACGCGAAACTTGGAAGCCACAGAACGCAACCATAGAATTACAACAGTAATTCTATAGAAAAAAACTTCAAACAAGTATTTGGTCTTTTTCTTTACAGATACATTATTATGTGGAGAATAATGTCATTCTGAAAACATGTACTCGTTAGTTCAGGAGACCATGACATGATACTCGAGTTTTAATATTATTCTCTGCANATTGGAAATTAACACACTTTTAATTACAGATTCCAGTATTGCAAGAAATAAAAATACCCAAATAAGCAAACACTTGGGGGAAACACCTTGGCTTCCCTTCAGGTACCACTCCAATTTCTAGTTTCCAATCACCTCACTGCACACTACACCTTCAGTGAGGCAATGGGAGTGCAGGAGATGGGGGTCCTTGTTTTTAACTCAGTTGCTCAGTCATGAAGGAACCCCACTGGCTGTAGTCCCTCTGTGGTTGTATCAGCCTCCTCTCAGCCCCCACCTTGGGCTGCCCTCCAGCTCCTGCCCCTGTTTAGTCTCCTACTCTCTGCCCTCAGCCCCATGTCCTGTTCAGGATGATACTGTGCTTCAGCATTGCTCCTGTCCCTCCAATCCTGGAATTGCTGTTCCTTTATCTCAGCATTTATCGCCCTTATTCATGTTTTCATTGAGACAAACACCTTTGACTGGTTCCGTTTTGACATGCAGGTGTTTTTCCTCTGGACCCAGCTGGACATGACCATGTCCAGCACAGGGTTAGCCCTGACTTTGTTTCCCAGAGTGCCCCTGCAGCCCTTACCACAGCTAGTTACCAGTCAGATCCCAAATAGCCTTTAACCATCTCTTTGACCATGTAAAGAGTGATACTGAAGGAGCTGTGAAGGGAGAAAACATGACTCCATCACAAGCACACTACTCTGGTGCTCTAATCTTGTGGCCTTTAAGATTAGATTCACTCCATATATGTTCTCTGAGTTTCAGTGAATGGTTCAAATAATGTTCTAGATGACTAGAGCAAGTCATCTTGACTTTTCTTCAGGAAAACTGTGTTGCTGTTACATATTTGCTTAACCTCTGATAATGCATCACAAGTAACTACAAAACTGTGACTGCCACAACCNGTAACTACAAAACTGTCACTGCCACAACCATTCAGCTCTTAGCAGATGGTGGTTATTCCAATATAAATGTATTGAGCTGGTCTAACATCAGAGCTCCACATAAACTAACTTGGCACTAAAGGCACATCTGTTGACTGCTTCCTCCTTCCAACACTGTCACCAAAGATATCTGCATAGTCATTTAAAGTGAAACTAATTCAACAAAACAAAGGAGAAAAACACATCTGCTGTACTCAGAGAATGTTTGTCTTTATACAACACTATAAATACCTTTTTGCACTACTTCTGGAAGCCCATCTAGCTCACTGTCAGTGTTCTTTTGACCCAGCAGATTTTGAGAGATATCNAATTGTGACCAGCCATATTTTAAGCCCCATTTCATCCCAACACTTCCTTTTCTTTTTTAATGAAGTCTCTGGAGCAGGAGATCTTGGCTGTCCATTGTCTTGCCTGTTGCCTTCACATCTCTGCCTTTTATTTGAAAGTTTAGTATTATCTTCATCTGACCTTATCTCTTTGACAGACTGATTGCTTGCTGTTAATGAGTGAGAATTCAGCAAAGGAGTGCTGACTGCCTCACTTGTTGGCTGTTTCAGCTGAGCACCCAACAAATTGACTTTTGTTTTTAGCATCTCATTTTCTTCCTCTAGTTTATAATATTTAACAATTAAAGAGCAGTATTTCTCCAAGTTCTCATTTGCTTCTNTAAATCACTTTTAACCACAGAAATGTAATACCTAGAATATTTATTCATAATCCAGAGTTGTCTCTGTTACTTTAGGAGGAAAAATATTAACTAGATATTGAAAGTGTTAGACACATTGGCAGTTGTACTTTTTTACCCTGCTTGAGAATTATGCTCTGTATTAGAGCTGCATATGAAAGTGGACATTTTAAGAAACATATAAGATTTATGAACAAATGCACTGCTAAGAAAGCACTAAGACTGAATCTAGATTCAATTACCTTCTTTCTTATCCTTTGACATAAGATTTTTCTTCTTTAGCAGTTCATCACATTCAACTAGTTGTTTTTGCAACACTTCCTTTTCCTGTTCCATCTGCTTACAGGATTTCATCCACAGCTGCACTTTACTCTGGGCAAATTCCTTTTCCTTCTTCAGTTGAACTATAATGTTGCTATTATCAGCCTAAAAAATAAGAAATTTAGTCACTTAACCAGAAACATAATTCTTCCATTTAAACATTACAATGTCAAATGAAATCATAGAATAAGGTTGGACTAGACCTCCAAGATCATTAAGTCCAACCTTTTACCACTGTACGAAGTTGATACCTTTTACCACTGTATCAACTAAAGCATAGCACTAAGTGCCACATCCAGTCGTTTCCTGAACACTTCCAGAGACAGTAACTCCGCCATGTTCCCTGGGCTGTCCATTCCAATGCCTGACAACCCTTTCAGTGAAGAAATTCTTTGTAATGTCACACCTGAACCTCCTCTGACACAGCTTGAGGCTACATCCTCTTGTCCTGTTGCTATTTGCTTATGAGAAGAGGCCAAATCCCACCTCGCTACAACCTCCTTTTAGGTAGTAGTAGAGAGCAAAAAGATCTTCCCTGAGCTTCCTTTTCTTCCAGCTAAACAACCCCAGCTTCCTTGATGCTTCTCACACAACTTACTCTTTAAACAATTCACCAGCCCTGTTGCCCTTGTCTGGGCACTCTTCAGCAACTCAGTGTCAGTTGGAACTGGACACAGTACTCAAGGTATGGCATCACCAGTGCTGAGTATAGAGGGACAATTCCTTGATACAAGCCAGGATGCCATTGGCCTTTTTGGCCACCATGGCACACTGCTGGCTCATGTTCAGCTGTCAACCAGCACCCCAATCCTATTTCCAACTGATATCTTCTCTGACATCACATAAGAAAGGGCTGCCTTAAAGGTACTTCAGTCAAGTGCTCTCTGCTAGTCCAAGTCTCCTTCATTCTTCTTTTCATCTCTAATGCATATTATTATCACAGAGGCAAGATAACCCAGGTCTGCTTTGCACTCTACAGTCCAACTCAAAGATACTATTCCGAGCAGCAGCAGATCATTCCTTTCTACCCACTCCCTCTCTCCTGGGCTGCTCCTGGTTTATCTGGTGTGGTACCAACCTGTGTGCAAACATCACACAGTGGATGCCTTCTATGCTACATTTACACTACCGTGGGGACTGTTTTCTGTCACTGGCATACATCTTACAGTAGTTTATCACCGGACAGTTGTTATTAAACTACCTAACACCACAGTGGAGGGTCCTAAGAATAAAGAACTGTTTAGCAAGATTAACACATTGTAGTACTGTAATTAAGTGTTTACTTGAAAGTAAATTGAATTGTCTTTGTTTCTTCAAGAGTGCATTTAGAGAGATACTCATTCCTGAAGTGGAAGCAGAGAGTTGGAGCCAGAAATCAACCACAGACTGAAGCACGACAAAGAAAACCCAATCTAGCAAACAAGAAAAATGCAGGGGAAATTAGTACAGAAATTCACTTATATGGACAGGTAAGCTTCACCTGTGCTACCAAGGTGAAGCAAACCAAGCATATCTAGAACTCTTCCCAGCTATTAATTTTCCACAGTATGTGGAACTCATATTCTAGCATCACTAAGGCCAGTTCTGTCATTAAGAGAATTACACTAGTTAATAATTTTAATGAGAATTATATCTACAATAAAATTGATAAACTTGCAGGAATCAAGACTAATACTTAGAACAGAATATGGTACCTTTTATCATAAAAGGAATTCACAAACAGAAGACAGAAGCACTGCAAAATCTCTTTGGATGTATTCTAACCACGTTTAAACTCAGCTGCAATGTTCAGGGTAGACAATAGACTGCTGTGTTTAGTATCACATAAACCAATTCTAGGTGATCTCAGTCGTGGCATACATAACAGAATTTTTCCAATGTAGATCAATAATAACAGTGTTTTCTCCATGCACTCATTAGTGAAACAAAGACTGCATCAAAGTCAAACCAAAGTTCTGCAGCACTGGTTCTCAATCCTGTGTTTGTTTTACTGCACACTGCCTTGGATCTCATGTCATTGGCCATGCTTATGAGGTTTTTCTTACCTTAATTTTTAGGAGTTCTCCTAACGCTTGATTAGCTTCTTTAAGGGAATTATTTAGCTGTTCTTCATTTAACTTCAAATGCTCAATTTCCAGGTTTTGTGAGCTGATGAAGTGCTCCAGTGAACTAATCTTCTTGTGACANTCTACTTTTTATTAAGAAGAATGAAAATTATCAAAAAAAATTATAATAAATTATTGGCCCATTCTTACTGGCCTCAAGTAAATGATAACAGACATTTCTGCAGAAAATTTGATGGCTCTTTTTATATAGCATGCTTGACAAAGGCATTTCCAACAAATTTGCCTTTATATCCTAAAGCGGTCAAACTTTCTTCCCCATTCCTACCAAAACACGCTATTGTTTTCCCTTTTTCAAGTTTATAGTCCCAGATAAATTTATATATAGACTAAATGCTTGCTGAATTGCTAAATTCACCTTTCACTGCTTGCTATATCGAAAAAACTTAATTTAACATTTAGAGTTCCGAGGTAACTGAAAATACTGTTATCAACACAATTTCTTTGGAAGTATGTTTAGCAAAATTTTGTAAAACACATAGAACTGAATTAAAAACTCACAGTGCCCACCCTTCTTCCCATTTTGTGATTTACCTTTTGTTTTGCTTCTGTTAGACGATCTTGAAGCTCTTTCTCTGCTTGAAGTAGTCTGTCTTTGTGCTCTGATATTTCTCTTTTCATTTCACTTTCTTTTTCTTGTAGGTCATTCTGTATCGTCTCCAAACTCTTAGTCAGTTTGGTTTTTTCTGACATAGTTAGATGCAGCTGAATCTGTAAATAGTAATGGTATATTCTTTGATATTGGGAGTGATCACAATGGAGAAACACTTGACACATCAAACTATTTGCCTTTACATCTGAAGCATTTTTGAATTTCCAAAAACAACTTAGTAAGAAAAAAGTGTTTAACGGTGGCTAAACACACTGTAATCAAAGAATGGAACACCTGAACACAAAAGGTAGGACAGGAGGTAAAGGAAGGTTTTCTTGAAAGAAACCAAGTACAAGTTAGCCAACACTTAAATCAAGCAGCACTGACAAAATCAAAGCTGAACCTCTCCAAACATTGTTCCCTCTGAGTGACTTAAGAGGTTAAAGGTTACTTTTCTCACTCTCTTTAAGATGATTAAATTTTTTAAGCATTTTCATTTTGATACACCTTTATAACTGTATTTTTTGGACAGCAAGCCTGTATTTCTATATAGGATTTCTGAAAACTGCAGAAATCTCTTCTTTTCCGATGCAAAATCCTCAATGCCACAACAGACACAGGCCTCTGGTTATAAAAATTTGTAAATAATGTTAGTAAGTGAGAAGACCACATTACTGGTTTAAAGACATAATATTGCTCACAAATTAGAGTTGTCCAGATGATAAAACAGCCTCTAAGAATTAAATACAAATTAATTAAAAATAAAGGTTCTAAAATTGCTTCTTCCTAGACTTTGCCCTGGAAGTACTTTAGCATTACTGAAACACTGAAATTAGTTTAGTGAAATGTTACATTTTTTATCTGACATCCTCAGTCTGATGATTGAATGCCTGTAGTAGAGAATTTCTTGACACTGAAAAATTTCCAGATATCCACCTGTGGCCATTAGACCAAAAAAACAGTTTCAATAAAACAAAAAGGAAAAAAACCTATTAAATAATCATTCTATCTTGGAAGAGAACACTGGACTTTTTAAATTTGGACACAAGAACCTCTGATACTGTACAGGCAGCTCCCTTGACCAGCCTCCACACATTTACTGGCCTTGAACACAGAAATATTATAGATGGAGTAACTTACTTTGTTCTTTTCTGAATGTTCCTGAACACATTGTATTTCTTCAGCAAGCTTATTTCTTTCTTCCTGCAATTTGAAAATCATCTGTTCAGTATTATTTAGTTTGACTTGAAGCTCATTACGACTTTCATTCAGTTCATTTACCTGAAATTAAATTCATGAGAATCAGTTTTAATACACATCATGACCTCCAAAAATTTACTTACATGCAACAAACAGTTTTTAAGATGGGCTATTTTATTCCCATAATCAGTTCGGTTCCAAGCAAGAGTCACAACAGGTTAATGATGTTTTCACATGGAAAGTGTCCAATTGTTGTTTCACTCTTTTGAGCTCCCAAAGTAGTTATTCTTGATACAAAAACACAGTCATCCAATACCAAATTGTTTTTTTCTTCTACAGGAAAGAGGAAACTATCCTACATTATTTGATTTCTTAAATTTGTATGCCTACTTTCAAGCCTATTCATCCTTCCCATTCATCCTATGCAAAATAATGCCATGCTTTCCAACTCATTTAACTTCAATGAAAAATTTTAAAAATAGAATGTTTACTGTAAAAGTCTGAGGTTAAAATTATTTTAAGATATAATTTATTAAGGAAGTTGTAAACTCAAAGGACATTTTATCCTCACTCCTAAAAATGAAACACTACCCTAATGGAATTGGTATTACCTTTTTACATAAAGTGTTCTTTTCACAAAATGCAGATTCCAGATCCTTCTCAAGGTCCTTATAAGACATTTTTAGAACATTCAGGATATCCGGAAAAGTTTCATTATCAGAAAAACATTGCTCCTTCAGCTTCAACTCGGCAATCAAATTCTGCAGCCCTTTTTTTTCCTGGTGCCAACATGCAAGCTCATGCTGCATGTGTGTCAGCTGTAGAGACAGCTCTTCTGTTTCTTTCACCTGCTTTTGAAGAGCACCGTTTTCCTGCACATTTTCATGGAGTTTTTGTTTACAATCCATCAATTCTTCAACAAGTACTTCCCTTGTTTGATCCAGTTTGATGTTTTCATTTTTTCTTTCCTGACATTCCTGTAATAGTATTGCTTTATCTTGCTCAAGTCGAGCCACCTGATTAATCAAGAGTTGCTCCTTTGCTCTAGCATCTGCTTCTTCCTTGCATGAAAAGTCTAATTTCTCACTCATATCTTTGAGCTCAGATCTCAGCAATACCACAGTATTTTCAAACTCAGCCTTGATTTGCATCTTTTCTTCCTCCTTTTCTTCTAACAGTTTTGCTGTAGTCAAATTCGAAGACTCTAGTTCAAGGAATCTTTCTTGCACTTCTTTTAAATCTCTAGCCAAACACTCTTTCTGTGAGGTAAGGACATCAATTTGTAAGTTAGAACATTTCAGCTTTTCAGTCATCTCTTCCATCTCCATTGCTAATGTTTCTGCCTCTGCTTTAGCAGTCTCCAACTGAATAATTGCATCTTCTAGATTTTTCTCCGACATCTCCAATTCTCTTTCAAGCCTCTCTATTTTATCCAGAAGAGAGTCAGCTTTCCGTTCACTCTCTTTCATCTTTTCAGCCATATGGCGTTTTTTCTTCTCATCAGATTCAATTTTTACTTTCAGCTTCTCAATTCCAATTCGCAATTCATCTACTTCTTTCTGTGCTGTACTCAGTCTTGAAGCAAGTTCACCTTTTTCCATTAACAAGTTTTCCAAAGATCTGGAAAGCTTTGAATTTTCCATTTCTAATGAACTGAATTTAATCTGCATCATTTCCAACTCTCTTGCCATCAGCTCTTTTTCCTTCTTCAACTCTGCTGCTCCATTTTGTAATTTTTCTTTTTCAAAGGGGAAGGACAGAGCATCATTTTCTAAACTTTGAAGCTTCTGAAGAAGATTATCTCTTTCATTTGATAATTGATTTACATCAGATTTTGCAATCTCAAGTAGATTTGCTTGTGTCCTCACTTCATCCTCTAACCTTCTAATGAATTCAGTAGAATCCACCTCACTTGACTCTAGCTTCTTTAATTTCTCTTGGAGCTTTTGATACTTCTGATCCAGTTCTTTTTTATTTTCAGACAAAATATTCAGTTCTTGGCCAATATGATTTCTCTCAGCTGTGAGTGAAACAAGGTGCTCTTGAAAGGTAGAAATAGTTTTCAGGTTAACTTCCCTCTCCCTTTCTAATTGCTGACATTTTGCCTGAAGCGTTTCGATGTCCTGCTCTATGAACAAGGCACGGTTCTCAATATTAACTTGATCGGATTTTGGACTCCTCTGTTCATTTTCAGCTGCAAGAAATTGTTCATGACAATCTCTCTTGGTCATTTCTACATCGTCGAACATGTGTGCTGCATTAGATGCTCTAACTTTATATAGCTCCAGCTCAGACTTGACGTTCACAGGTTCTTTTTCTTCTGAGACCACTTGAAGAGGTAATTGCTGCTTATTGACAGAAATAGATTTCTGTTTTTCCTTTATGTCACAGTTTTCATCCTTAACAACTGCAGTAGCTTCCTCTAGTTCCGTAAAAGTTGAGCTATTTGAAGTTAATTGTGCATTCTGAAAGTTCAGCTCTGACTTAAATTGCTCAACTTTCATTATTAAATCAACATGGTTTTGGCTTTCTTCTATCTCATAGATCATCTTCAAATTTTCAGCAGACTGTTGTTTTGCCCCTTCCTGAAGCATTTCGGCAGTTATTTGATTTTCATAGAAATCCACAGCATCTAAAAATCTACTGTTGGAAAATGACAATGCACTGGCATGGTCTGACAGGCTGGTTGTTTTTCCTGACATATTTCTACATTTGTGTTCTCCGGAAATTTTCTCAGTATAATCTTCCATAGCAGACCCAGTGGTCTTGCTTACATTTTCACACACAGAGCAATCTCCTGCAGCCATTTCCTTAATGGGTATTATTTTAAGATTATTATTTTCCAGAGCTGAGTTTTCAATAGGCTCTTCCAATTGATAAGGACTTTTGTTCTCTTGTTCTGCATTCTGCAAGGATTAAGAATCAACCCATTAAAAAAGGGGGGGTAAAAAAAAAAAATACATATAAGAAAAAAAACCAAGGTTCAGTTTTAAGTTTTCTTAAACTAGTAAAGCTCTTGCTCTCATGCAAAATTATTTAAATAGATATAGCACCCTTCTCTACTTCATAATCTGCTTTGTTATTGAAAGGATTTACACTTTTTTATACACACATGCATCTTTAACTAAAAGGTGTTAAAAATACTGAGGGGGAAACTTCAGCCAAATTTACTGAAAGTCTAAGGGCAAAAATACCACATACTCCTCTATTTTGGGAGAATAGATGTCTGAATGACAAAGTGAAAGTTTTTCTATATGCACCAAA